>SJYV01010156.1:323350-334591 GCA_006410875.1 Neotragus pygmaeus | reverse complement strand
TATGGATGTGAGAGTTGGACTATGAAGAAACCTGAGCACCGAAGAACTGATGCTTTTGAAATGTGGTGTTAAAGAAGACTCTTGAGAGTCCCTTGGACTGCAAGGAGATCCAACCAGTCCATTCTATAGGAAATCAGCCCTGGGATTTCTTTGGAGGGAATGATGCTGAAGCTGAAACTCCAGTACTTTGGCCACCTCGTGCGAAGAATTTATTCATTGGAAAAATTCTGATGCTGGGAGGGATTGGGGGCAGGAGGAGAAGGTGTCGACTGAGGATGAGATGGCTGGATGGCATCACTGACTTGATGGACTTGAGTCTGAGTGAACTCTGGGAGTTGGTGATGGACAGGGAGGCCTGGCGTGCTGTGATTCATGGGGTCACAAAGAGTTGGACACGACTGAGTGATTGAACTGAAATGAGGAGCATTGGAGGTGGAAATGTCAACCCACTCCAGTGTTCTTGCCTGGAGAATCCCAGGGACGGGGGAGCCTGGTGGGCTGCCGTCTATGGGGTCACACAGAGTTTGACACGACTGAAGCGACTTAGCGGCAGCAGCAGCAGGGGCTGAACATGCACAACCAGTCGACTTCAGCCTCTGGAAGTAGAGTTGGAGTTTGGAAGGATTTTCTCCTCCGGGAGGCAGTTTTCTTCTCCATCCTCAAATGGTAATGATTACCAATAACTGCTCATTTAAAATTAAAATGCACTTCTTGTTTTTCAGCCCCTAATTCACCCGTGACCCATGTTAGAGATAAATACAGTTTAAGGAAATGATCATTTTTCTTGATTCATCTCCATCGCACACCTGTCATATAAAATGCATGTTATGCATCTTTGATAACAGTTTTTTCTGTGACAGCACTATGGCTGACAAATATTAGAAAGGCAGTCTATAAAATCACTTAATTTTCAAAAATTGGAGCACTTGAGTGAAGTCATTGTGGACTGAGAGTCTGTGGTGGGGTGGTCACCCCCTGGAGCCTCAAGTCTGGGATGGGGTCCCACTCGCCTCTGCTGGCCAAATGGGTGCAGCTAAAGATTCTCTGTGCTCTTTGGCTGCAGGACAGAGATTACTGCAAAACTGTCGGTCTGGCCAGCAGGCCCTTTGACTGGGCCTCTGACCTGACAGAGCAGGCTCACTATAGCTTTTTGTTTGTTTGTTTTTTTTCCCTCATTGGTGTTTCCTGGTTGCTGGCTCCTACAGTATTCAGTTAAAAATACCCTGTTGTTTAGTCACTAAGTCGTTTCCGACTCTGTGCGACCCCATGGACCATAGCCCTCCAGGCTCCTCTCTTAATGGGTTTTCCCAGAAAAGAATACTGGAGTGGGTTGCCATTTCCTACTCCAAGGGATCTTCCCCACCCAAGAATTGAACCCGCATCAGCATTGGTAGGTGGATTCATTACGACTGAACCACCAGGGTAGACCTTAGCATACATTAGGGAGAAGTGAAACCCAGGGAACTCACCCCCATGTCCTTCCTTGGCTCTGAGAACATGGCCATTCCCCTCTCTGAGACGTCTGTGCTTGTTTGATATATAACATCAGGGTTTTTAGTTTTGCTTACAGGAGGAAAGTGCTTCCTTGGTGGCCCAGACAGTAAAGAATTCACCTGCAATGTCAGAGACCTATGTTAGGAAGATCCCCCAGAGGAGGGCATGGCAACCCACTCCGGTATTCTTGCTTGGAGAATCCCATGGACATAGGAACCTGGTGGGCTACAGTCCATGGGGTCACAAAGGGTCGGACATGACTGAGTGATTAAGCACACGTACAGGAGCAATACACCTCCTCCACATTCCCAAGAAGTGGAAGTCTTTCTTTCTGTACTATTTTTCTTCAGAAGTTTTCTTTGTATTTTTTTTTTCTCCTCCATATAAAGTTCGAAAACTTTGCCTTTTACCCCTCCTTTTTTTCCTCCCAAAATATTGTTGCTATTGTATTGTGACTGCATTAACTTTCAAGATTAATTTAGGGAGGATGTTCACTCTTGTTGAATTAATTATTTCCCCCAAGATTAAGCATGGTTTTCTATTGCTCAAGGCTTCATTTGCATTTCAGCTCCATTTTAAAATTTCCCTCACCTTGATATGTATTTTGGGAGCTGATTGTGTTCCTAGATATTTTATGGGTTTTCTTCCATCTCCTAACTGCTTGGGTTTGTCTATTGCAGACTAATGATTTCTGTATATTAATTTTCTGTTTAGGCATATAATGAATTATAATAGTGCTTCAGTTGATTTTTAAATTAACAATAAACAGTCATAAAATCTGCAAACAAACCATTACTTTACCTTCTGTTTCCTGGTTTTTATATGCCATCTCTGCCTTGTGTCCAGATGTGTAATCTGGTATATCCATATCGGTTTTAGGTAAATGACCTTCATAGCTGAACTGAACAAGCTGGGGAGGGGACATTGTGTCCCTGAAAACACCCTACCTACAGCACAAGGACCCTTGGGGTGCTGATCAGGNGAGAAAAAGGTGAAGTTCATTGTTTTGGGGTGAAATGTCCTATAGATATCAATTAGGTCTAACTGGTCTATTGTATCATTTAAAGTTTGCGTTTCTTTGTTAATTTTTTGTTTAGTTGATCTGTCCATAGGTGTGAGTGGGGTATTAATGTCTCCCACTGTTATTGTATATAACATGCCTTTATTTCTTGTGGAATATTTCAGATGTTCTGTGCTTGTTCCTTTTTATACCCTTAATCACTTTTGAACAAAGTAAGTTGCTTCTAAACAAGTGGCTTAAAATTATTTTAGTTTTTCTTTTCTTTTCTTTTTTCTTTTTTTTTGGCAAGAGCTTCACAAGTGGAACGAGCTGGAGCTGCGTGCTCTGAACAAACAAGAATTCTCCTTTATTCACTGGGTTTTGTGTGTGTGTATGTGTGTTTATGTCGGTGTGAGCCCTCAAAGCCACATTCTCCAAATACAGTGCAAAAATGCCCCTGCAGCACTGTTTGTGACACAAAGTACCTCTCCTCCACCCGTGTTCTGCCAGCATGTTGTTCTTTCAAATTATGGCTCTTCTGTGCAATCGCTCATTTGTCCGTCTCCTCTGCTCTCTGAGACTCTGCACTAAAGATCAGGGACCGGAACCTTGTCAGCCCTGCATCTATGACTGTTGTTAACAGAGTTAAGGTTTGCTGGTCTCAGACCCCAGGCAACACCATTTCCCAGACACAGGATGAGCCCGTGACTTTTTACTAAATTCCCAGCACTTCTCTGAGTGTCTTTTATTTCATCTTCACTAGTTTTTACTTTTTATCTTTCTTTCCTCATATTTGTGGTCCCCATGTTAAAAAGTCTCAATTTTTGCTGAAGATTGATTATTCATTTCTGTCTTTCTGTGTCTTGCTTACCTTAGACAAATTCCAGGAAGACTACTTCATGTTGCCATATTAAAGTTGACATTTCTGGTCCTGCTGCTGCTGCTGCTAAGTCACTTCAGTTGTGTCNTGATTATTTATTTCTGTCTTTCTGTGTCTTGCTTACCTTAGACAAATTCCAGGAAGACTACTTCATGTTGCCATATTAAAGTTGACATTTCTGGTCCTGCTGCTGCTGCTGCTAAGTCGCTTCAGTTGTGTCTGACTCTGTGTCACCCCATAGACGGCAGCCCACCAGGCTCCCCTGTCCCTGGGATTCTCCAGGCAAGAATACTGGATGGGTTGCCATTTCCTTCTCCAATGCATGCATGCATGCTAAGTTGCTTCAGTCAAGTCTGACTCTGTGTGACCCTATGGACAGCAGCCCACCAGGTTCCTCTGTCCATAGGATTCTCTAGGCAAGCATACTGGAGTGGGTTGCCATTTCCTTCTCCAATTTCTGGTCCTAGCTCATCTTAACTTCATACGTTACAACCAGGATGAGGATAATTAACTTTAGTGTTTGCAATAAACATATACAATGCCATCACATTAGAATACGTGCTTTGAATGTGATTCACCACAGGATTAATTAATTGGAATTATCTGCTTAAAATATCTTACCAGATCCTTTGGGACCAATGATAATTATAGACACAACATCTTTTCTGGGATTGAACTTAGGTTGCAATTAAACACTAAGTGGTTTACATGAAGATAAAATTTACAAATCTAAGCCTATATCACAATTCAGCTTTGGATTTACAAACTGAAAAATTCAACTGCCAAGTGTCAAATTCTCACCTTTAACACAATCTGTGTGACTTGGAAGAATTTTCTGAACTTTAAATCTCATTTCTCTAATCTTTAGGCTGGAATAATTAAAAACAAACTGCCAAACCATCACTCTGGTTTATTGTAATGAGATAAAAAATAACGCTCTTAAAGCTTCCCACACAGAGCACGGCATATAACAAGCACTTCATGGGTATTAGCTGATTTATAGTTAGCTATTTCAGTATATGCATGTGTATGCATGCTAAGGTAATAGGTAATATTCTAATTAAACATCCTCTTATTAGCTAAGAGCATGTTAATTAGCTAAGGAGATTTTTAGGTATTGAGTTCTCTGTTTTTTAAGTGGAAACATTTTCTAAATGTCATAAAATAATCTGAATATTTGAAGGAAGGCAGTAGCGCTTTATTTCTTGCAGAGGCATTGCCCATATATCCATTGATCTCCATAGCAACCTGACAAGGTGCATGGATGAGATGGGAAGAAAAGCAGTAGGAATACTGATATATTTCTCCATTTCTCTACATAGTTGGACAGCATGTGCTGATGCAGCTTTACTGACATCCCCATAAGGTTGGAGTCAGCATGATGAAGCAGAGAATGTTCTTGCTTTGGAGGCAGGCGCCCAGACCTGACTTTGTCTGTTAGTAGCTGCGAGACCATCAGCTGGTTACCTGACACTTGTGCTGTGTTAGCAAGACCATCTCATCCCAAACACACTGCTCTGGAGACTAAGAAAATTATCAGTTACTTCCCCTTACTTCTCTGCATTTTGTGTTGGTCATGGTTCCATGGCAAAGGATTTTCCATGGTTATTTTCTTTACTGACCTTAAGACAAGGGGAGCCATAGTTGAAGTGATCTAAGGTTAAATGGATAGTGTCAGAGAAGTTAAGAGAACTTCTGTATTTCTTGAATGTTATAGGTAACAGGGCCTGAGAGCTTCCTAGAGGGCCTTCACTGTTTCATGGGAGCATCCAGAGCTGGGTGGTGTCATGAATGCTGTGGACTTAATGCACTTGTGTGTAGGGGTCAAGGGTCACTCAGGTCATGACCTAGTGGATGAGGTGAGTCTGAGGTGAAAGGGTGGGTGTCACCTTGGAATGGTTGTTGGTTAGTTCTGAGTTGGGGTGGGGAAGAAGGAGGGGATTTCTGAGATCATGTGCCAGGGCTGCCCTAAGTAATTACTGCAAACAGGAGCTATAACACAGCACAAATGTATCCATTTACAGTTCTAGGGGGCAGGAGTCCAGAGTGAAGAGTCTGGCAAGACCATGTTCCTCCCGGAGGCTCCTGGGAAGTGGTCTCCTTGCCTTCTCAGCTCTCAGAATGCCCACCTCGGCAGTCCCCCCACCCCCTGCATCCAGACACAGTGGCACAGTGCTGAGGACTCACCAGGTACCATCCTGTTGTCCCTCTTCTTCCTTTTGTTTCAAGATGGCAGGACCCTTGTGATCACATTAGAAGCACACGAATAATCCAGGATAAGTTGCCACCCGCAGGTGTTTAACTGAAGCATGCCTGCCACTGAAGGACCCTATTTGTGGGTCCAGGGAGGAGCATGTTGTGAGCATCTTTGGGGGTTATTGTTCCGCCTACCACAGAGCTCAACAGTGAAGATAAATGACATCAGGACATGGTCTAGGAGCAAGGTCAGGGCATTTCCTGCTCAACAGCAGATACTTCTGCTGCTTATGCAGATACTTCAGCAGGTACTTATGCCCGCTGCTTCCCCGGGGTTTTGGGAAACCTTTACATATTTTCCTTTGAGCAACCAAGCTCTAAACCTCCTCACACACTTAGGAATCTGCGGTGGGGTCACCCCTCTCATTTCAAAGTATTTCTTCCAGTCGTCCAGATTTAGCAAGTGGTTTATACTTAAAGTGAGTTTAAAGACAATTGGAAGCGATCTTTCCCTTGAAACACTTTTCAGGAATAACTGCTACACAGAAAGGAATAAGAGGAGGGTGATTCTGGGAAAAGGGTTGTCTTTTAGGGCAGAGTCTTCTACGGCGTGGTTAACCTTGCTGTAATAAGCATCTCCCACTGAGATCTGGACGGCTTGCCAAGACCCTGTAAATGTAGCATCCTGCAAAGTTCCCCGCTCCCACCCCAAACCGTCAGTCCGGGCAAATCTACCAGCTGTGCTTCTAGTGGCTCCCTCTCTGGTCTGCATTTCCCAGTGATTAAACATGGTCAAAATCGAGGACCTTTTAGCGCTGAGTATTCAAGAAGCCAGGTAGCAAGCAGGTGCTTCCAGGAGCCTCGGAAAAGTCTAAGACCATCATTAGCTTCTCTACGTGAGATGGTGTTCAGAGCATGCAGCTGTTTCTGAGAGAATCCGAGAGGGTGTTACTGGATGAAAGTGGCATTTGAGTTGCTGCACACTGAAAAATGTTGCCCTCCCAATGTGGGTGAAGGCCTGAACGGAACAAAAAAGCAGAAGCAGCGGGAACCCGGCGTTTGCTGCTTGACTGTGGATCTGCCACTGCTGCCCCTTGTTCTCAGGCCTTTGGAATCAAAATGGCAGGTGGGGGGATAAATCAGGAGTTTGGGATCAACACATACACAACACTGTATGCAAAATAAATGCAGAGACCTACATACAACACAGGGAACTGTATTCCATTTCTATAATAACCTATAATGGAAAATGATCTGAAAAATCAGTCTGCTGTACACCTGAAACTCACACAGGTTTATAAAGCAGCTCTTCTTCCACCTAAAAAAATACATGAAAAATATTATCATTTGGTTCAGCTCTTGCTACTCTTTTCTTGTTCCAAACAAGGGCCCAAACCACTGGACTGAATGAAAAACAAGACCTAAAGCTCTGCTTTGTCAACTAATTAAAGCACCTCTGCTTGGGGAGCATCTGTAATGTCACAAAGACCTGGTAGAAGTTAAAAGAGTTCAGAATCTTCCCTGTGTCAGGAGCCAGCCCACCTTCTCTGTCATTTTCATTTCTTCCCATCTCTAGTTATCCTCCCGCCTACCCCTCCCCCACCCCGCATCTGGAAGACAAAAGGGCTAATAATACCACTGCCCAGATTCAACTTCCAGAATCGAGGGAGAGGAGGCCCTGAGATGGTGACTTTCTTTATTTTACTATGATGGAAACATTTTGTGTTAACTGGCTTGTTTGAACTTTTCCAGACAGTTTACAAATAAACACTTTATTAATTATATAGTTCTTCACTATCACCCATTATGCACAACAGCGCACCACTTACTTAAGGTGTAATATGAAGGTGGCTTCCTGGAGCTTTCACATGTTATCATATTTGTATAATTTATTTAAACATAATCATGTAGTTAAAATTGTTTATTTAAAGCATAAACACATACCACTGGCACCATTCCTGGGGGCATTTGTTTGGCACTAACACTTAACAGTCTTTGGGGTTTTATTTAGGTTTTGCTGTTTAGTCAGACTTATTTGTGAGCTAAAACTCCAAATATTTCATGAAAGCATTGATCAAGTGCCCTCCTTCAGCTGTTTTTCAGTATTTTAAAAATTGCAGAATAAGCTCAAGCCAAAAACTGCTTTGATATCTAGAGTTTTTATTGCCAAGAATAATAGCAGACTTGACCGTCTAGGTTGGAGAAGTGATGAAAAGGTGAAGCCACCAAATGCACATGAATTGTTAAGTACAGTTGATGCCACAAGAGTGTATAATACAAGTGTTTTATTATGGATGTAAGGGCCAGAGCATGTGGCTGGAGCTGGTTCTAGTATCTTTCAGTGAGATGGTGCACCAGTCCATGGACTTCTCTGGTCCACTTTCACCAGGTGGTAAAAGTCAGAGCTGACTTTAGAATCTCCAATGTCTCTTTCATTCTTAGCTTCCTTTGGGGTTGTAGGTGGCTCAGGGTTGGGGTGTTGTGTGGAGGTGATCTAGAGTAGTACATGGGAGGCAAAACATGGGGGACCCTCTCTCTGGGAAGAGTTAGGATGAAGAAAGGGGCTGGGAAGAAGGATTGTAGCCCCAGAGGAGTGGATGTGTTAGGAGTCAAAGCATTGACCACACATGGGGCAGAAGGGAAAGGGAAAGGACGGACCTAGTAAATGAAATCCTTCCTAAGGTTGGAATTAACTAAGAAGAGATATGAAGGAATCAACCTACAAGTTTCAAGTTAATTCTAGAGTAGATTTGAATTGGAGTTGAGCCCTTGAGTAACACAACTACCTTGTCGTGACTTTAGATGCAAAGTCAGAGACTGAGCATGCAAATTTTAAAGTATTTAAGAATCACAAAGATGGCGTATTAATAGAGGATATTTCTGGATCCCAGGACGGAGACTCAGATTCAGCAGACTCAGGGTTAGACTCAGGAATCCTTAATGTTATATGTTGAGTTTAGAGAGAGAAAATTGAAGGAACCAGCAAAGCTGACTGTTATGAAATGTCTTTTGACCTCAGCTGCTCAAGTGTTGAGATTCCCAGGTGGCGCTAGTGGTAAAGAACCTGGCTGCTTATTCAGGAGACAGAAGAGACAGGGGCTCAGTCCCTGGGTCAGGAAGATTCCCTGGAGAAGGGCATGGCAAACTACTCCACTATTCTTGCCTGGAGAATCCCGTGGACAGTGGAGCCTGGTGGGCTACAGTCCCTGGGGTCACAGACAGTCGGACATGACTGAAGCAACTTAGCATGCACGCTGAAGTGTTACCATGGTTATCATCTTGAGCCTTAGTATTTAATGACACACTTTCACTACCGTATATATAGTACAGCTCTGTAACAGTCTTTGTACATCTTTAAAAGATGGTAACGTCTAAATAAGCTACAGTGGAGAACGATTTCACAAAAGAAAAGCAAACTTCAAATCATATTTTTATATCCTTTGACAAAGTCTCATAGATCAAAATGGTGTTATTCTCTTAAACTTGATAAGGTAAATCTAGAAACTCATCTGTGATGGACAACACTGCTTCATAAATCTCCTATAGAGCAGTCAACTGGCATTCTGGAGCAGTCACAACTAAGCTTTGTTAAAAGTAGCTGCTGCCACCATGTTTCTGAGAGGAGTAGAGACAGACATGACTGGGGTGGACCCAGGGGAAGCACAGTTAGAGCTGTCCATCACGAACAGGATATTATCAGATCCAGCTTGAGTGAGTGCTTGGATAAGCCACTGCATGGAAGATTAGGAACACAGGTTCCAGGACCGTGTGGATCTAGTGCCGTTTCTTCTGATGTATTTGTACTTTCAAATCATAACCACAACGTCACGCAGCTATCAACTGTATTTTTACACACAGGTAACGAACAATCTGAAAATGAAATTAACAGTCAATTTGGGGACAGGACCACAGGAAATAACTGTGAGGAGAAAACAATACATTACTCTTAAAATTCTTTGGACAAAAAAAAAAACAAAAACCAAACCCTTGAGTAAGAAGCATCTGCAGATGCTTCTTTGTTTGTGGTTGTTACTTTGCTGGCTTTACTGAAAACTGAGAAAATTCACACGTTGTCTGTAAAAGAGCTGAGAAAGGAAAACGGCTGTCTTTGTAATAAAATTTAGGTAAGTGTCAAAGTTTAGAAGAAATGAATGGAAGACACGCTTATTTGGACTTTTGCCAGAAAGGAAGAAACACTGCAAAGGGGAAATTGTTGAACATTAATTTTTCAAATCCAGGCTCTTTTGGAGTGAAAAAGTTAAAGCTAGTATTAACAGGTAATTGAGAATCAATACTTTTATTGCTTGTTTCCAATTTCGTCTTGCATAAACGGTGTCCCAAATCTTGTCCTAAAAATGTTTTCTTCGAATCCAGTTAAAAGGTAGAGCTTTTAATTTATGAAGAAAGTAAACCCTGTGGAGCTCGGGGATTAATCTGGGTGATGCACAGGGCGAACCATTTTGTTTCTCTTTTCTGGGTCCTTAAACAATATGGCTATCAGCATTTTTACTTGATTCAGCCAGCTCCAATATGCGTCTAGGTTTTTCCCCTCATCTCTTAATTTCTCCTCATGTTCTTAATTTCTCCACTGAACTTAAAGTGGAGAAATGTTATGTTAAATGTTATGTTAAAGTACACATAACATATCAACACTGCTGGCCATATTTTCCTTTTTTTTTCGCTGCAGACTCATCTGACCAAGGCTGCCTGGAACTCGGCATTTCTCACTGGAGCTATTCTTTCTTGGTGGTCCCAGCCGGGCCAGTTGGTCCCTGTCCACTGGCTACCAAGGCCAGAATTCACTGGACTTCTTTACCTGTGACACTCAGCCAGTCACCACATCTGTCCGTTTTACTTCTAAGCTGCCTCTCACCTGTTCTCAACCTTTCTTGTACAGTCTTGCCCTTCTCCCCAGTTACCTGGCCCTAGTGCAGCCCTCCTAAAATTTCCCCCTTGGGACAAATGACAGTCTTCTGTATCTCATTTTTAAAAATATCTATTAAAAATGATAAATGTTTACTCTATTTTTCCTTGAAAGTCATGGCTGATACCTGTTGTTTCAGCATAATTATGAAATAGCATCTCCTTTCCTCTCAAATGGGTGATACAAGGTGCTGTCACTCTAAACACTGTTATTCATAGTTAAAGGACAGGACTTAAGGCCACACCAGGCAAACAGCAGGCGTTCTGCAATGCCATCTGTTACTTTAACAAGGGGTTGTTACAATGTCAGTGTCTCCTGGCTGGCTTGCTCCCACCAGCAACCCCGCCACACATACCCACCCCCCTACCTGCCCACACACACTCTCAGGGTAAGACCTAGTTGTCTTTAAAACTGCAGGTGTCTTCTCTAGCACAGACACCAGGGATACTCCCCATGTGTCGACTTCATCTGCACATCTTTTTTTTGAGATTATTTTGTTCTCTTTGTAGGGCTTCCTAGGTGGCTCAGTGGTAAGCATTTGTCTGACAATGCAGGAGGCTCAGATTTGATCCCTGGGTTAGGAAGATCCCCTGGAGGGAAATGGCAACCCACTCCAGTATTCTGCCTTAGAAATTCCATGGACAGAGGAGTCTGGTGGGCTCCAGTCCATGGGGTAACAGAGTCAGATATGACTGAGCAACTGTGCACACGCACACACACACACACACACACACACACACACACACA
>SJYV01010156.1:302276-323250 GCA_006410875.1 Neotragus pygmaeus | reverse complement strand
GCATCATTCCTTCCAAAGAAATCCCAGGGTTGATCTCCTTCAGAATGGATTGGTTGGATCTCCTTGCAGTCCAAGGAACTTTCAAGAGTCTTCTCCAACACCACAGTTCAAAAGTATCAGTTCTTTGGTGCTCAGTCTTCTTCACAGTCCAACTCCTACATCCATACACAACCACAGGAAAAACCATAGCCTTGACTAGACGGACCTTAGTTGGCAAAGTAATGTCTCTGCCTTTGAATATGCTATCTAGGTTGGTCATAACTTTTCTTCCAAGGACTAAGCGTCTTTTAGTTTCATGGCTGAAGTCACCATCTGCAGTGACTTTGGAGCCCCCCAAAATAAAGTCTTACCTTTAAGGACAATTCAATTCTTTCTGAAACAGGAGTTCTTCACTCTGAAGTTGGGGTGTGAAAGGGAAGTTGCAGAATTTGCATTTCAAAGCCTATTTTTCCCGATGTCTCTCCTCACCCTTGGTTGGGGGAGGGGAGAAGAGGGCCAATGGAAGGACACATACTCATTTTTCAATTCTTTCTGCTATTTCTATATCAGAAGGGACTAGTATCTTATTGAGATACTAAATATCCACCATATGATTATTTATTGACCATGTGCCGATGGTCTCCTAAAGTATTTTATTTTATTCAGACCTCATTGAAGATCCACAACAAACTAAAGAAAGTGCTCACTTTGCTGGTGAGTAGATGGCGGTTTCGAGCACTAAAACTGGGTAACACCTCATAGGTAGCTGTCACAGGTCAGCCTGGGGTTTAAATCATGGCTTTCACATTTGAAATCTTATAAACACTATAGTATGTAAAAGTCTGCTGAACTTGGAGGTAACATATTTTTGCATACATCAAGTGAACATCCAGTGATGGGTCCTCTTTGGAGCTCCTGTATGAGGTTTGCTGTATCTGTGGATGCAGAGCCCTTTTGGGCACCAAGGGTGGTGTATCCACTTGACTCTGCCATTTTATACAAGGGGCTTGAGTGTCTGTGGTTCCTGGTGTCTGTTGGAGTCCTGGAATCAATGTCTCACAAACTCAGACGGATGATGGTCATGCCTTTTGTCCATTCCCCAGGCAAAGGCCTTCCCTCTTTTAGTTTGGGAGATGCTGAAATTTAAGAAGGGAGTTCCAATTTAAGATTCACTGTTAATGTGTTTCTCAGCGTATTTCCCAGAATCCCAGGCATTATAAGTGCTCACTGTTTATGTAAGTGCACAAACAATGCTTTTATGGAGGAAGCTTATCTTAAGGAGTAAACGTCACATTAAATGGTGGCAAAATTACAGAATTTCAGGTTACTTGGACCTCAACAGAGGCAAGGGTTTAATGGAAAGAAGAGATGTTTCAACTCTCCTTCTCCTGAGTTCTGGCTCAGCTACTAGGTAACCACATCCAAATTACTCTGTATCAATAGTTCTGAATTAGGTTCCCACTCTGTAAAATGGAATAAGTAATTCTCATCTATGAAGTGTTGTGAGGATGAAATGTTCAGGCTGTGTGAGCTGAGTGTATGGCCATCTGGGTAGCTCTTTCACCTTTTCCTTTTCCTCCGTCTCCCACCCATCGGCCCTCATAGGCAATCACATTTGGCCACTTGCAATCGAGTAAACTCACACAATAATCTGGGCCTTCATGTGGTTTTTAAAGGTGGCTGCATCTTCTGATAACACACTGTCAGTATGTGAATTCCGCTTGCCCTTTTCCAACCTCCAATCAGTTATGATTGAGGACACTCTGGTTAGATTCTGGGAAGAATTCCAAGAAAGCTGCAAGCCGGGTTCTGCTGTTCGTTGGTGGATTGCCCGATAGCCAAAGAAGGCAATTTATTTCAACACCTAAAACACATAAGAAATGGATGGAACTAGCTGCCAGTAAAGTGCCTCCAGAGCTCTCAGCATAGAGAGAAAAGGGTCCCATTTGAAGATTCATTCATGGTTCTGTGTGGAGGATGTGTGATTGGCGGGGAGGTCGGAAAAAACAGTTATAAAAAGAAAAAAATGTAAAGGTTAACTAAATATGTTATAGCTGAGCTAACATATCCTCTATAAAAACCAACTTTAAAGACCAAATAATTGCCTCTGTTATCAAATGTTTCTCATTATCCTGTTCAATGCTGAATGCTTTCTCAGTCATCAGAGATTATACCTAAAGTGAATTTACTGGGTATGTGATTTAGACTTGTCCACTCCCCGAACTAGACCCACAATCCTGAAAGCACCCTCAGTGACACATAAATACATCCTACAGAATTCTCTGTAGAAATAAAAATGATCAAACTAAATTCCCTCAGAGCCAGTATTAACGTCGAGCTGTCTAGACGCAGGATGTGTCAGGGGGATTGAGCATAGGATGGAGAAGAGCAATGGCCCCAGTGAGACGTGTCTTCAGCAGAGCCCACCTTTTCTGGATCCGGTTGACCAAGTCAGGGGGAGTTGAGTGAATACTATACATGATGTGACCTGAGTAACACGATGATTCTGCCTTGAGGAGAGTGGGTCAGACTTGGTTCCACAGCATCACCAGTGATGAAACCCGGGGTGTGTGGGGGGTCTGATGTACATGCCCAGGTTTTGGGGTGGGTGGGCTCCTCTAGCGGGGGCTGATTCTCCAGGGAAGGCTGTGTAGGATCAGAGGCAGTGGGCTTGCAGGCACAGCCAGGAGATGGGCGGACCCTGGCAGCTCTGTCTCGGTCTCTCCTCCAGGCTCTCGGGTCCACCTGTTTCTCACGTTAGGTACACTCTCTCCAGGGTGGGGCGGGACTGGGGGAGCCTGCCCAGGATTTCTGGTCAGAGAGTTCAGGAGCTTCCTTCCTTCCAGCCTGGGGCAGCCCCTGCCTCCACCCCAGAACTTTCCTTCCTGCTGAGCTGGACCCTCATCCCTCTGGAGAAAGCACACTTTCCAGGTCAGGTTGCTGTACTTGCCCGTCAAAGCAGGCCGGGAAGACCCAGAGATACCAGAGGCCCAGGCCCCTCTGCTTTCTCATGAACTGTGGCGAGTGGCCACCGTCCTCACTACAGAAGGAAGGGCATGAAGTGAGCTCATCACCTTGGTCGCCAGGTTAACTTACTCTAGAAAAGCCACGATGTCCAGCGGCTGAACTGAGGTGGATCAAGATGCACTACATCTGCACTGCCGCCTGCAGCCTTCCATCCCTAGTACAAACTACCTCGTATTTTGCAGTGTGTTCTGATGAGAAAATAGGAAACAATTCATTAAGCATCTGGGGTGAGACTTTAAAACATACCAGACCAATATTTTAACAAAGCAATAGATGAGATAAAAGGGGCAGAATAAAACCAAAAGATAATATCACTGAGGCTGATTTCTTGATTTTACGTCCTTTAGAGCATATTCATCTCTAAAGATGAATTGTGTATCTCATCGAACCCAGGTCTCCCACACTGCAGGCAGACGCTTTACCGTCTGAGCCACCAGGATATCCCTATAGACTATGATAGCAAAATCTAATTGCTTAACAAGCTTATAAAAAAAATCTGTGCTACAGTATTAAGTCATTTGCTGGGGCTTCTTGACAGTATATTTCCTATTGGTGGGCAAATGTTCATGTTCTTTATACCCTTTGTAGAAAGTTGCAGTCTTGCTTTGAGAGTTCATCAGATGCTCTTCACATCCCAGGAGTTAATGCAGCTCAGAGGAGTGGCAGAGAGCATTTGTATAAAGGCTGTTTTGGAGACAAAGTTGAACAGAAATAAAATAACATGTCCTATGCTCAGACCACAGTGTGTGAAAGTGTAGCACAGACAGCAGCTGCAGTTCNGTTCATCAGATGCTCTTCACATCCCAGGAGTTAATGCAGCTCAGAGGAGTGGCAGAGAGCATTTGTATAAAGGCTGTTTTGGAGACAAAGTTGAACAGAAATAAAATAACATGTCCTATGCTCAGACCACAGTGTGTGAAAGTGTAGCACAGACAGCAGCTGCAGTTCCCGTTCCAGAGGATATCTAGTAGAGGAAATACTGCAAATGTTGATCCTGAAAAGAACCCATGAGAACAACAAACAGGTATCGTTTATGTTAGAAATGGGGCCTGAGATGAGTGAAGGAGCCTCACGGCTTCTGTACTAATCTTTACCCTGAAGAGGGGGTGGAGTTAGGGGAAGAATCAAAGCTGCTTCCAGAACATTAGGAGAAAACTGAAGAACTATGAGTGGCAGAGTGTTGTTTTTTCTTTTCAAGTGGAAGATATATGGGAATTTTCCAGCCAAGCTAAGTGGCCCTGGACATTCTGATCTCGTCTTTGTAGAGCACACATACCCCTGTGCAGTTAGACTGCAGGGCACATGATGACCTCACAGAACGTGCTCAGAAACCACCTGGGGACTGATTGCTTTCCGGCCATGCACCTTCAGTCTTCACAGAATACGTAGCCAGACCACTGAACAAGCAAGTGTGGATGCCAGGATTCAGATTCCATGGGCCATGTGCCAACTGGTCTCCAGTACTACACCTGTTAGCACCTGGGACTTCAGAACCAAGCTCAGGCTACTTTGTCTCCCAGTCAGGAGGGTAGTGGGCACACTAGAGCAAGATCTAAGGGCTCACAGCCATCTGACTTAGGAGAAGACCTAAAAAGCACAAGTGAAGTCACTGGAGGACAGTTACGGGTGAAGAGTCACCTTGTAAAAGGCAAATGGGGCTCGGTACAGGGATCCCCCTTGCAGGTCCTGGCAGGGCCTCCCTGGGACATCCTCCCTGTCCTCATGCCCCAGGGATGGCCCAGGCTTCTCCACAACAAGCAGATTCCACTGCCCAGTGGACTTGATCGGGTTATCCTGCAGTGCAGATTTGGGGCACGGATGCCTTCCTTTCACTGCGTCCTTTACCCCTTCAAGCGCTCCACCATGTGGACGAGAGAAGAGGGTCCCCTAAGTGGTGAGGGCCCCAGACTCAGACAGAACCCCCCAGCGACTGGACGGTGAGGCTCCAGACTGCCTGCCTGCTCCAGCCCCACCTCCGCCTCTTCTCAGAGCCTCTAACCATCTCTATCCTCTGGGATGAAATCAAGTCCTTGCTCCTCTAAGGAGCTTGTCCAGTAACCACTGATGAGGGCTACACTTGACTTTGTCTCTAGGCCCTAAACCTCCCTGCCAAGAGGTCTTGAACAATCACTGCTGTATTCTGAGAGGCAGTTTGTCACTGTAAAATAGGGTAAATAAAGAAAGGAGAATACCTGAAAGAATCCTGTCATTATTAAATGGATCCCTTGTATCACACAGAAAAATGAAGGTGGGATTATGGCTGTAAGAGCCACATCCTAGAGTAATTCTCAATTATGTTCAAGTTGCCACGATCCACATCATGGAAATGGAATTTTAAAAAAGTACGAGGGGAATAGGGGGTGGAATATAAAAGTAAATAATTTGTGCAGAATTTTGGAAGGAAACACTTTCCCTAGCCATAATTATAAAAGTCGTTAAACACCCACGGATAACAGAATAGAAATTTAGCATTTTACTAATGCATTTAAGCTCTTGTGTTATTTGACCTCATCTTCGTTCGACTTTTCTCTCATTCTGTCCCATTCTGAACAATATACCTTTCATCTCAAGATGGTCACTGCTCCCAAAACATCTAGTCTCTCCCATCTCTGCTTTTTTTATCCTCTATTCTCACCTGAGAATATCGTTCTCTCTCTCTCAGTCCACAGTCTCCAATCACACTGTCAAATTGTTGCCCAAGTTTTAATTTTAAACTATTCTTTTTAGCAGAATTAATCTTAGTCTGGTTAAATGTCTTGATTTGAACCTTCTCAAAATAAAAAACAAAGACTGATTTGAAAAAAATAAAAACCAGGGATTTAGTTAGAGAAATACTGGATGTCTGAGAAAATGCAGTCAGGTTGTAGGAAAGAGCTAGAATTGGAAATTATGAGTCAAAGGCCCAGGTGTGTTCTCTCCATTTCCCAACTTTTTTTTATTCTCTTGGCTGGAATTTTCAGCAATAAAATGTGTTTTAGTTTTATTCATTGAAGTATAGTTGATTTACAATATTAGTTTCAGGTGTGACGCACAGTGNAGGGCCCAGGTGTGTTCTCTCCATTTCTCCACTTTTTTTTTTTCTCTTGGCTGGAATTTTCAGCAATAAAATGTGTTTTAGTTTTATTCATTGAAGTATAGTTGATTTACAATATTAGTTTCAGGTGTGACGCACAGTGACTTAGCATTTCTGCAGATTACGCTCTGTCACAAGTCACTACAGGACGGTGGCTGTGACCCCTGCACTGTCCAGGGTCCCTGTCCATGTCGACGGCTGCTGCTCTGTCCACTGCACGGCTGACCAGGCAGCGCTTGGTCCTGTCATCACTCCCGTTTGTCACATCTCTGTTAAGAATTCAGTTCAAGCTGTATCTGGAATCTCTTCACTTTAATTTCAACTCCCAAGGGAAGGACTTCAATTTGGGTCAAGTCCAATCAGCTGCTCCATCCTCCAGAGCATGGGTAGGTCTAGGATTACTTCGTGATTATTCTGTCTGAAACGAATCATCACTGCCGTTCACTTCACGGTGTGCAGTCAGGCAAGTGAGATTTGAGTTAGGCTCGATGTTCGTAGCAGTGTTCTAGTAAGCAGAATGTCATCGTACATATCTATAAATATGTGTTTATTTTAATATGATCTTTTATCACACTGTGGATTCAATTATTGCTAAAAATTGATTTCTTTTTTTTAATCCTCAAGTTTAAAAAGATGATCTCAAAATGCTTTTATTTAGATGTCTGAACCAGGGGAATCCTAAATAGCAGTGGTGCTCTAGAATTCTTGAACTGAAGAGTATTTACACTAAGAAGTATTGTCTAAACAAGACCGGATGGGGAAGTGTTGATAAGGGGGTGAAAGTGCAAAATTGAAGAGGGTGGCTTTTTTTTTTTTTTTTAAAGGATTAAGAAAATTGGGATTTAAAGCACCAGGATGGAGAATATTGCATAAAACTGAAGGTAATGGAGGTTGGCTGCCTCTGAGAAGATGTGTTAACAAATCAAAGTTTATGTTTTGTTCAAGGTTTTATAGAGTGTAATTGGGTGATTTTTTGAAAGTTGTAAGTATTCTCTAAGATCAAGGTACAGTGTTTNTGTGTCAAGGTGCCAGGCCATGCTGAGACTATTCTGGAAGGAATTAGAAGAGATGAGAGACAATATTCTCCATTCTAGGTGATTCATTGTTATTCAGTGCCTTGGCCGTTGGGAGGTTGTCTGATTCCTGTAGGTTTCCCGGCCAAGGAAAGTGTTCCTGTTAATGTCCAGATGGACTTTGGCTAAGTCTTTCTCAAAGTGCTTACTGAACTCTAACTTTGGAAAACAATTTACTTGCAAGATTCTGTTCATCCACTGGGTCGTCGACTAGCAGGTGGGCAACTCCAGGCCAGGGACTGGGTCATGTTGGCCTCAGTCACCCAGAGACCTCGGCAAGTATCTCAAATGTGAGGAAGCACGTAACCCAAGGAGGCTGATGTTTTAAGCTAAAGCATGCTGCAAAATTGGCCTATGCATATAAAATGAGAATGTGCTCATTATCAGGCAGGTCCTTGGCATGGTATCCTGGGATGGTGACCTAGAACTCACTGGCCTGGAGACCCTACAGGTCAGCCTGAGTCCCCTCTACTTTGTTTTTTCATGTGTTGGCTTCAGTTGAAGGTAAAGCTCCACCATCCACAACAGCAGGCAGCCAGTCTCCCCCCGAAATGCTGGTCCTCAACCGCTCATCTTCCCAAACTGCCACAGCTGGGGTCATGGCCACCAGCATCACCACCTGCACGGCTGTCATTACTACCACCATCACCACGGGAAACCAGTGAAAAAGCAGAGGTCGCTTTTACCAAAGGAGACTGCCCCAGCCATGCAGCAGGTTGTGTGGAACTCATCAAGGAAGTTTCAAACGCCCTCCCAAAAGTGGCACATGCAAAAGATGCAATGTCTGCAGCAGCAGCAGCAGCAGCAAAGCCAGCAGCAGCAGCCTCAGTCTTCCTAGGGGATGAGATATCAGAACAGAGAGATTGTGAAAGGTACCGAGCCTCCCCGCTCTGTTCTCCACGGCACCCGGTCCTTGTTTTCTTTGTTTAGTTCCTGTGGTTGCCTCCCCACTGTCTCCTGGAGGCCTGACACATCATTGGGTATTATTTTTAAAAATTATTTTGCAGCTTTGTTTTGAACTTTTCTTTTTTCTTGTTCATTTTATAAACAGTATATGCACGCCTTCTTAGAACGGGGTGAAATGGATGTCTAGACAAGAAAAATATGTTGCCTTTATTGACTTTCTATTTCATTCTCCACCCTTTCTCAAAGGTATTGTTAACCATAAGGTCTTTTTCTAATTCATGTCTGTCTATCTATCTATCTATCTATCTATATACAGATATCTATCTATCTATCTGATAGATATAGATAAATATAGATATCTATCTATCTATCTCTCTATCTATAGATATCTATCTATCTATCTACATATTACTTCANCTATTTGTGAACCCACATCCCTAACTTTTCCTCTTGGTGTCTTCCTTCTTGGAACTGAACGTGAAAGCTCATAGTAACAACCGTTGCAAAACAGCAATGGTTAATTCCAGCGATGCCTCCTCTTATGGGTGTTGCTGTGGCAGATGCACTTTGTAATAACTCTTTTCCTCATGAGAACCCCATGAGCTAATGCTGTTATTATCTCACCAGCACAGATGAGGACACTCATCCATGGGTTGGGAAGATCTCCTGAAAACGGCAACCCACTCCAGTATTTTTGCCTGGAGAATTCCGTGGACAGAGGAGCCTGGTGGGCTGCAGTCCATGGGGTTGCAAAGAGTCTGACATGACTGAGTGACCAACACACACACACACACACACACACACACACACACACCCCTAACTTTCACAGATGAGGAGACTCAAGCTAGAGAAACTATAGCTAACCCAGGCATGCCTGGTTAACACCAGCACCGACATCTCCTCTGCTAGAAATGGCACATTCAGTCTCAGTTGGAGCTTCCATACAGCTGGATGTCTCTGGGACTGAGGCAGGAGTCTGTCGTGCACTGTCCAGTCCTCTGCATGGCACAGATTTTTTCCACTTGTTTATGTCTGTGGATATCTGGTGTCCTCTTTACTTGCTGTCATGGAAGACAAGACATCTTGTGTTCTGTGACGTCTGTATCCTCAGCACCCATAACAATGCTGGCATATAAGAGGCTCTCAAGATTCCCTCATTAAACATCAGTTTCGTGCATGTCTAATTTGTGAGCTGGTCTGAGCCACAGCCGCTGTGCCTCCATTTCCTGTGTTCACTGTGGTCAAACAAGGCAAGGTCCACTTAGAGGGGCTGAGGACAGGCACCCAGAGGGCTGAGGACAGGCAGGAGGGGTTCCGAAGGTGCCCTCCGGTCCCGGTGCCCACTGTGCGGGGACCACCTCGCTCTCAGACCACACTGAGATGTGATGCCTTTCCTAAGGAGCAAGGGTGGGGTCACACTTAGAAAGTCAGACTAGTATGTGAGGTTTGGAACAAGAGGCATTCTCTGAATGAGCAGCTGTAATCTCTTCATACACTGAAAAACAGCAGTGGATCACCAGAGAGACTGCCTCTCCACAACTGGAGGCTGAGGGCCCGGGGTTTCTTGAGGCTGGGTCCTATTGTCCCCTAATGGTACCCTGGGACCCTGAGCAGCAGACCCTCTGCTCAGGCCTCCGTTATTGCTACATGGGGAGTTTTTGTTTTTGTTTTTGTTTTTTACATGAGGAGTTTTTATAACCAGCACACACTTCAGGAAACATTGGTGTTGAGACATAATTCGGTAAATGACAGTGTCAAGGGGCAAAAAAGAAGATTAAGATACGAAACACAAATAGGAACTCGCTATGTCACTCGCAGAGCATCCCAGATGGGAACAAATGAGAAGACCATGCTCTCACCTCTTCCCAAAGCTCTGCCAGAGAGCAAAGTGATTCTCATGACACTGCAGTGGAAACTCACACTCTTGTCAGGCTCGGTTAGGTGTAGAGCACTCAAATATCTTCTCAAACATTTATTTTAGAGCATTTCCAATTGATTTATTTCTCAGAAAAAATACATGTGTAGTAAAAAAACTGCTTTGTTTCCTGTCATAAAGTTCTTTTTATTTAGCACCTTTATGGTTTTCATTTTGCTGCTGTTTCTCCAGGTCTTTTATGTCTGAGTCTTCCAGGTTTTACCTGTAATATTCCTGCAGTCAGTAATTGAATGGGTTTGTCTATATTTCAGCATTACCTTATATTCAAAATTGTGCTCTCTGTTGGGATAACGTGAAACCAAAGGTTACGGCTGACGCTGAGGATCCCCCCAGAATAAAGGTCAGTCTTCAGGAGTCATTTCTGCACCTTCATACACTGGAAGTGGGAGTTTAGAATGATACCTAGTCCTTAAAAAATAAAAAATAGTCTTAAAAAATAGTCTGACAATTCCTCAAATGATTAATCGTGAAGTTACCATATGACCCAGAAATTCTAATCCGAGGTACATAGGTGAGATGTGGAAACATATGTTCACACAAAAATGTGAGTGTACGTGTTTATAGCAGCAATATTTCCCATCGTAGCCAAAAAGGTGGAAACTGTTCAAATGTCTTTCTACTGATGAACAAACTGTGATGCTTTCGCGCAATGGAATGTCATTCAGCTGTGAGCAGGAATGCAGGCTGATACCAGTGTGACGTTGTGTGGCTGATAGTGATGCTATGTTGAACAAAAGACCTGGAAGTAAAAGTCCACATAATCTATGATTCTGATGGAATGCACAGGACAGGCAGATCCATGACAATAGAAGCAGGTTCTGGGTTGTTTAGGGCCTGGGGGAGAGGAGGATATTGAGATGGGGCGGAGAGTGGGGAATAGAATGAGAGGCATAGCGTTTCTTTTCCAGTGATTAGAATATTCTAAAGTCAACCCTTTAGATGGCCACATGGCTCTGTGAGCACGTGAAAAATGGGCTAATTGTAGGATTTGGAAATCATATTTCAGTTAAGACATGGCAACATTTAAAAACGGTTAGGAGAGGCATCCAAGTGAGGCGGGGAGAACTTCTAGGAGGCAGAGACCCCAGGGCAGAGACAGGACCAAGACTAAATCTCTGAGGGCCTTGGGTTCTGTGATCATGAGTTCAAGTTTCAGAATGCATAGATTTCAGAGATGGAGTTACTTGATAGGCTGGCGTTTTGTGTCTAGAGCCTGGCGGTGATGTTTGGGTGGAAGCAGGGGCTCAGGAAGGAATTCAGGGAGGCAGGCTGGGCCTGCACCAGGGCAGCAGGATGGAAGGGCATGTGGACCTTACAGGCTCAGATGGGAAACGCCTGTCGTGTGGACGCTCTATGTCGAGATGAGGGTGTCTGGGTGACAGAGGGGACTCTCAGGCTCCTTCAGTGATGTTGGGCAGTAACTCCTTCCTGAAGGCGTCTTAGCCACCCCTCAGGACCTGGGACATCTCCCTGGTGCACTCTCATTGCTGCTGCTCTCGACAGCTTATCTTCCTGCCTGTGGTTCATCTGTGAAGGGAATTCAAGCAGGGGAGGTGGTATCATTTCAGCGGGAAGCCGTGTGAGATGCGATGGGTAGAGATGGACCATGAGTGTACAATCAGGAAGAAAAAGAGCAGAGCGGTGACCTGCAAGTGCTTCTCTGGCAAAGAAATGGACAAGAAAATGTTTTTGGAGATCCAAGAAGTAATCAGAGTGTACATTCGTTTCTTTGTTTTTTTAAAAACTCTTTTAAGCCTATTTGTATCAATTTAAAAAATAGCACATTTAAAAATAGTGCATTTAAAAGTTATTTATNGCATATTGAGTGCAGCACTTTCACAGCATCATCTTTCAGGATTTGAAAGAGCTCAACTGGAATTCCATCACCTCCACTAGCTTTGTTTGTAGTGATGCTTTCTAAGGCCCACTTGACTTCACATTCCAAGATGTCTGGTTCTAGATTAGTGATCACATCATCATGATTATCTGAGTCATGAGATCTTTTTTGTACAGTTCTTCCGTGTATTCTTGCCACCTCTTCTTAATATCTTCTGCTTCTGTTAGGTCCATACTATTTGTGTCCTTTATTGAGCCCATCTTTGCATGAAATGTTCCCTTGGTATCTCTAATTTTCTTGAAGACATCTCTAGTCTTTCCCATTCTGTTGTTTTCCTCTATTTCTTTGCGTTGATCGCTGAAGAAGGCTTTCTTATCTCTTTTTGCTATTCTTTGGAACTCTGCATTCAGATGCTTATATCTTTCCTTTTCTCCTTTGCTTTTCGCTTCTCTTCTTTCACAGCTATTTGTAAGACTATCGGTTAATCAGGATTTTAAAACTAATCTTTCTAAATCCTGTGTGTCTCTGTGTGTTTTTTTATTTGAATTCAAACACAAACACTTGGATTTATGGTGTTTTCTTTTTTTTGCTTAATCATAACCATTTTTGGGGCAGTGAGTTAGGTCATACTTTAGTGCTTATTTCAGGGGAGTTGGAAACACTCTAATTGCTTAGACACTGATGTTCATATCCTGTTACAAGACTTAGATCTAAAGTTAAATGTTAAGTGTTGTATTTAAAGTCTTCAAGTTAGCACCATAATTTAAAGGACTTTATTGGAATTTCATGTGAACATTACAATAAAATTCCTCTGGGGACAGTTTTAGTAGCAGAATTACATTCTTAGTTTATCATAAGAATGAACTTTAATTGTAAATGGCTGTTACAGGCATTGGGTAAATCTTGCATACTCTCTCTGTCCAGATTTAAGAGGATTTAAACACTCACTCCGGGAGCTGGTGATGGACAGGGAAGCCTGGTGAGCTGCGGTTCATGGGGTCACAAAGAGTTGGACACGACTGAGCGACTGAACTGAACTGAACTGAAACGAAACAGTCACATGGTAAGTCATGATAGCCTTTTCTCAGAAGGGTGAGCAGGGTTGTCATTTCCTGTATATTCTTGCCTGTTGCCAACCAGAGAAAAGGAATCACTAGAGAGATTGATAGAATCTTTTTTTCAGCATTTGAATGAAAATGTTCAGGATTAAAATCCATCTAACTTTATAAATTTCCTAGACCAAATTTTGTAGTAGCGATAATGAGAAAATAAGGTGATACCACTTAACTCACTTTGCTTGTCAACAAACTTCAAGAGAAATAGAAATAAAATTCAAGTAGAATTTTACTATGAGTGTATTCCCAAAAATGTAGAGCAAAACTTGAGAAATATTAGCATAAAACTTAAATGAAATACATATTTTCCCCTTTTTTTTTCAAATTATATGAGTTCTAATAATGATACCACATCATGTCTGAAACTGGTTAAGTGTCCACGTAGCAAACTTACTTTTCCAAGTGACATTGAACTGTGTCACTCAACTACACAGTTCTCTTCTGTGGATTACAGTCACTCCTGGCACACACATAACTCATCTTCTGTTGACTCCATACAGACAAATACATTACCTCAGAAGGTGCCGGAGTCCAGCTTCAGCAGCCAGGGATTCAACCTGAAGAGATGAACAGTGTCAGCGATGAGGCAGCCTCTCAGTTTTCTTGGACTGCCTATTTATTTCAAGTTTAAGATTCTCTCAACCCACTCCAGTATTCTTGTCTGGAGAATCCCATGGACAGAGGAGCTTGGTGGGCTACAGTCCATGGGTCGCAAAGAGTTGGACACGACTGAACGACTTCACTTTCACTTTTACAAAAACATTAGATCAGAGGTTTGACATTTTCAGTTCCCCCTCACTGAGATTTATTATCTCCATAAATCATTGTTGCTCTTCAAATGGAGTTTCTGCTTCTCAGAATCAGTTTTACCATCTATTATCTACTTCCTCTTATGTGTCCTATAGTTAACTTGTGATTACATTGTAATGCATGCTACATTCCTCAGTTTATTTCTTATCTTTCTAAATCCTCTTTGCCCCTAACATCCTGAGCTCACTATCTCTTAAAAAGGCTTCTAGCTATAGTATCTCTAAAATTCCTAACCTCTATAAGCTATAGTAAAATATGCTAATATTACAACATTCTTTAAATCTTCAACTTCTATTTTAATTATTTCTAAGCACTATATTCAGTAAATTCCTTTGCCATAAACATTTCCCTCACAAATAGGCTTCAGATAGCAATCCCTCCCATGGCCTCAAGCTACGGCCTATGTGCTCATCCTGGAACACTCTTTTGTAAAAGTTCTTGAACGAATGTCAATGATTAACTTTATAAATTATTCTCTGAGCACAGCTGCAGAAGGCTTTGTGCCTTCTCATGCTCCTCTCAAGAACAATAAGCACCTTAATATTCCTTTTCAGTCAACTCAGCCAAGGAGAGGAAAAAACAAGACAGAATTACAAGGCCTAACTCCTTCATCCCGGATCCATGCCTGCGGAATGAGGAGAGGGGGCTGGGGCCGTGCCTCCATTTTGTCAGTAATGCCTAACGAGGCTCCTGACAAGAAGGTATTCTGGAAGGATGGTCAAGCCTGAAGGTGGATAGGATCTGGCCCCTGAACCAAGTCATGAAGGAGCCTTTGCCAATCCAGTACATCCATGTTGTAGTGAGTGAGAAATGAACTTCTCTTATGAATAAATGGGCTTCCCTAGTGGTTCAGACAGTAAAGAATCTGCCTGCATGAAGGTGACTTGAGTTTGATCCCTGAGTCAGGAAGATACCCTGAAAAAGGGAATGGCTATCCACTCCAGTTTTCTTGCATGGAGAATCCCCTGGACAGAGGAACTGGATGGGCTAGAGTGCATGGTGTTGCAAAGAGTCAGACATGAATATGAATAAATATAAACCAGTATGACCAACAGCCACTATAGAGTTTAGAGTTTATAAGTTTTGAATTGTTTGAATTAAAGCATAACTGCTGCTGCTAAGTTGCTTCAGTCGTGTCCGACTCTGTGCAACCCCATAGACAGCAACCCACCAGGCTCCCCCATCCCTGGGATTCTCTAGGCAAGAATACTGGAGTGGGTTGCCATTTCCTTCTCAAATGCATGAAAGTGAAAAGTCAAAGTGAAGTCACTCAGTCGTGTCTGACTCTTTGTGACTGAAGCCAACCAGGCTCCTCTGTCCATGGGATTTTCCAGGCAAGAGTACTGGAGTGAGGTGTCATTACCTCCTCCAAAAGCTAGATGTGAAAAACTAAAGGATAAGTTTGTGAGTGCTAAATCACTTCAGTTGTGTCCAGCTCTTTGTGAGTCCATGGACCCTGCCAGGCTCCTCTGTCCAAGGGATTCTCCAGGCAAGAATATTGGAGTGGATAGCCATACCCTCCTCCAGGGATCTCCCTGACCTAGGGATTAAACCCACATCACTCTATGTCTCCTGCATTGGCAGGCGGGTCCTTTATGACTGGGAACCTGGGAAAGTCTAAAGACTAAATAAAAATGGGTAATTTCAAAATTGAGTGTATCACAGAAATGATGAGAAATATTTTTAAAGATTGTGAGAACAATAGTAACAACTATATTTGCAAAACCTCTGATGATTTGTTAATAATATGAGACAATGTGATAATGCTAGACAGACCAGAAGAATAGGGCAAAATCAGTAGGTTTTAACTCCTTTAAGCTTTGTGATATTTTTAAAAATTACTTAAACTTTCCAACTTGAAGTTTCTTTTCCTGAAAGATGAGAATAATGAGAAGATGCACACATAAAGGAAGGAATTTGTATTGGTCAAGGGGAAGGAAAAACCCTTTCCTCTTTTAGCAGGAGGATGAAGTCAGGTCTGGTGCAATCAGGCTGATGGGTAGAGTTGTCCACTCTGCTCCCCTCTCTACACCTTTACCCAGGGACAGACAATTACCTCTAGTGAAGAGTGGGATGTGGAGGTTGAGGGGGTGAAGGGCGGGGAACAAAAGGAGGGGCCATCACAGGAAACACTTCTGAAACCACAAAAACCTTCCAGAGCTCACCCCTACAGAAAAGCACTGAGAAATTTATTAACAACTGTTATCATTAATAAATTTTATTAATAACTTTTCCAGAAATCTTGAGATTGACAAAAGGTGTAAAGTAATGCAAGGGGAATTTACTCAAGAAAAAACAAAGGACCTTGGTAAGAAAACAAGCTCTACAGTCTTGTTGCGTGTTCTATTCCACTCACTCCACAGCAAGAAGTTAACAGTAACTAATAACAAAATAGAACGATGAGAACATACTGAATAAAGTTATGTGAATGTGGCCTCTTCCTCTCTCAAAATTTTCTTGTGCAGATGTAAAGCCTTTTTAATCTTGACTAAGCATGATTCTGCTTTTGGCATGACACAAAGAGTGTTCTGGGCCTATTATCTAGTTGAAACAGTTGAACTGTTTTGAAACACGGGTTTATAAAGCTTGGCATTGTTTATTCGATATGTATTAAGATAAATTTAGTTTTTCTCTCTCGACAATTTAAATTTCAGTGTTTCTGGAGAAAGAATTATATAATCACTGAGAAAACTTATTTTCCAGATTTGTAAAAACATGTTAGCAGAGCATGGTGGCTGAGTCTGGGCCGAGTGCTTGTTCCCTGCGGATCTTGAAATGTGTGGGCTATCATTTTGTTGTTATTGTTCAGTTGTTCAGTCCTGTCTGTCTCATTGCGACCCCATGGACTGTAGCACGCCAGGCTTCCCTGTACTTTACTATCTCCTGGAGCTTGCTGAGACTCACATCCATTGAGTTGGTGATGCTATCCTACCATCTCATCTTCTGTCGCCCCCTTCTCCTCCTGCCTTCAATCTTTCCCAGCATCATTAGCCTAAAAAATAAAATTGCCCCTTGTTTGCAAAAGGAAAACGTTTTCAGAAGGATGAGTGAGTATGAGCTTTTTTTTAAAGTCCAGAGCTTTTTTGTTTTTAAACATTAAACCATGAATCAGAGAAGCTAATATCGAAGGAAACTGTTTTAGAAAACATGATCTCTGATTTTCCTTCCCCTGGCCATAGCTTTCTTTTGAACAGACAGCACCCAGCCTTTGGACCAGCACCTCTGTGTCTCTGCAGAAGCCAAAATCAATGTGCTAGAAACTGAACAAGAAGGATTAGGGGATGGTGCGGAGGCTCGAGACGGGCGTTTCCACCAGATGGTCGGGACAGTTTGGGTCCCTAGTTCAGATCATTTCTGGAACGGAGCTTGGAGCAGGGGCTTCTGCTGTGCTCTGAGTATCTCTGACAAGGTGAATTTACAGAAAGTCTGCATTCCCCACCCAGTTACCACTGAGGGGGTGAC
Source organism: Neotragus pygmaeus (assembly GCA_006410875.1). Lineage (NCBI taxonomy): Eukaryota > Metazoa > Chordata > Mammalia > Artiodactyla > Bovidae > Neotragus > Neotragus pygmaeus. The sequence goes on along the minus strand of SJYV01010156.1, from coordinate 306,032 downwards.
GGATGGAGCAGTGGTGATCAGTCCTGCAAGGATACAGCCTCTGGCTACTCTGCGGCATCAGAGTTAGAAGGAATTTTGTGCAACATGAAAACAATTCTCACAATCTTGTTGTTTACTTCTCTTTTGCTGCTTTGCCACTCATAAAGACTTGGACTTGGATCTCCAAGACATCAACAAAGAGGGAACTGGAATCACTTGGGAGCTCTGGGTGGGGAGAGGGGTGGAAACCTCTGTGTGGAGAATACTCTTGAATTCTTTCTGAAGTTTTGTCTCAGATTATATGTGCGTTAGGAAACATTTGTAAATACATTTCTTTGTACAATTTCCTCTTTCTCAGGCCTCAGGGACAAAGATTTGTAGTCAAACCATCACTTTCCTCCAGCCTCCCCCATGGTTCCTGGGATTCCAAGTCTGAAGGCGCTCCCTTCCCTTTTCCGCATTCCTGGCTGATTCTGCTGCCCGATCCCGAGAAGACTTCATTCCCCAAAGACCTCTCTCCCTCTGAGTTTTCAGGGAAGGTTCTGCAAGCTGAGGGCTAGCCCTCAGGTCCTGGCATCGGCTGAGTCTGGAAGAGACTGTGGTTTGGCTGCCAGGCTGGTCGCTCAGGACCCTGTGCTTCAGCATTGCTGTCTCCCTGCTCCAGACGTGAGGACCAGGCTCTGCTGCCACGAGTGGTGCTCCAGGGTCTGCTGGGGAACTCAGTGTCAAAGTGGTTAATCTGTTTTATTAAGAAAACAGCATGAGAAGATATATTTCTTATCCAATCACATCTTTCTTACGCTTTTAGGGGCTTTCTTTCCACAGGACGTGGGCAAAGCTATGACTTTGAACGAAATTTTGAGTTGTATCAGCTTTGACTAGCTATAGGTATTACCACCTGGAGAANAATTCATATTTATTTTGGCTGTGCTAGGTCTTCATTGCTGTGTGGGCTTGTCTCCAGTTGTAGTGCGTGGGGGTACTCTCTAGTCGTGGTGAGCAGGCTTCTAGTTGCAGTGGCTTCTCTTGGTGCAGAGCACGGGCTCGAGGGCGCCTGGGTTCTGGTAGTTGCAGTTCCTGGGCTCTAGAGCACAGGCTCAATAGTTGTGGTGCCTGGACTCGGTTGCTTTGTGGCATATGGGCTCCTCCTTCCCGGTCCAGGGATCAAACCCATGTCTCCTGCATTGGCAGGCAAATTCTTCACCACCGAGCCACCAGGGAAGCCCTGGCTAATCATTTGAAGTCCCATATTTAAGGACTCTGTTTCTATCAGGGTCCCGTAGCATGTCAGGAACTGTTACAGTTTTCTCCTGCAGACTCTCCTTTGGGGGCTCACTATAAACTTCTCATAATATCTTTTCATACTTCTGATACTTTCAATACCATAGAGTCTGCTGAGTCAGGTGGCCCAAGAGGCAGGGCCACTTGCTCTATAGCTAGGACATGTTGAAGAGCTCTTGCCCATTATGGTCCCCATAGAATGCTGGTAGCCTTTCCTGGTTCTCAAAAGTGAGTCAGAGCAGTTTTCTCAATTTTGAAATACATTACCTCCAGAACTCAGAAGCTTCAGATGTTGGTTTCCCTCTTAGGGAGGTATGAGATTCAGTCATTTCCCCTTAATTTTGGTGGTGGTGGTGGGACATATCCTGACATACCCCAGACCACTGGTTATGGAAATACTTAATTGATGTGGTAGACCCCTGAATCTTTATTGACTTTATTATTTCTCATTCTCTGGAGGCATATATCTTACCAACTGCTGCTGCTGCTGCTAAGTCGCTTCAGTAATGTCCAATTCTGTGTGACCCCATAGACAGCAGCCCACCAGGCTCTGCCGTCTTTGGGATTTTCCAGGCGAGAGTACTAGAGCGGGTTGCCGTTGCCTTCTCTGATATCTTACCAAGGCTTCCAACATATTGCTACTTCTTGTTTACCAAGTCCATTTAACATGTTTTCATCAATATAGAGGACCAGCATGATGTTCTATGAATGTGTAGATGGACCAGATCTCTTTATGACAGAAGGTGGGAGATTTAAATGTATTTCTTGCCCATCCTACGTGAATGTCAACCGATTATCTTTCTTGATAAATGGAAAACAGTACATTCATCAGATCAATGGCCGTATGCTGTGTCCTTGAGGCTGTGTTAATCTGCTCTAGTAAATACCAAATCTGGATCTAGAGCTGCAGTTGACATGTCTGCTACTTGGTTGAGTTTGAAGTCGTCCACTGTCATCCTTCTCCTCACCTAGCTTTTGTAGGGCTTATACTAGTGAATTAAGTGGTAGGGACCACCATCTCTGAATTTCTTAGTAAGTCTTTAGGGATAGTACTAATTTCTGCTGTTAGGAAGTGATATTGGTTTTTTTCCGATTTTTAAAATTGTGATAAAAATTCATGTATTATAAAATGTAGCATCTTAAACCACTTTTAAGTATACAGTTCAGTGGTATTAAATCAGTTCAGTTCACTCAGTTGTGTCCGACTCTTTGTGACCCCATAGATTGCAGCATGCCAGGCTTCTATGTCCATCACCAACTCCTGGAGCTTACTCAAACTCATGTCCATCGAGTTGGTGATACCATCCAACCATCTCATCCTTTGTTGTCTTTCTCCTCCTACTTTCAATCTTTCCCAGCATCAGAGACTTTTCAAATGAGTCAGTTCTTTGCCTCAGGTGGCCAAAAGTATTGGAGTTTCTGCTTCAGCATCAGTCCTTCCAATGAATATTCAGGACTGATTTCCTTCAGGACAGACTAGTTGGATCTCCTTGCAGTTTAAGGGACTCTCAAGAGTCTTCTCCAACACTACCATTCAAAGCATCAATTCTTTGGTGTTCAGCTTCCTTTATAGTCCAATTCTCACATCCATACATNGGATTTCTTTGGAAGGAATGATGCTGAAGCTGAAACTCCAGTACTTTGCCCACCTCATGCGAAGAGTTGACTCATTGGAAAAGACTCTGATGCTGAGAGGGATTGGGGGCAGGAGGAGAAGGGGACGACAGAGGATGAGATGGCTGGATGGCATCACTGACTGAATGGATGTGAGTCTGTGTGAACTCTGAGAGTTGGTGATGGACAGGGAGGCCTGGCATGCTGAGATTCATGGGGTCACAAAGAGTCAGACACGATTGAGTGACTGAACTGAACTGACATGATAGCCAATTAACAAACAATGCTGTGATAATTTCAGGTGAACAGCAAAGGGACTCAGCTGTACTCTATATGTATCCATTCTCCAACAAACCTCCCTCTCATCCAGGCTGCCACCTGACACTGAGCAGAGTTTCATGTGCTATATAATAAGTCCTTGTTGCTTATCCATTTAAGTATACCAATGTGTACATGCCATCCCAATCTCTCTAACAACCATTTCCCTCCATCCCTCCCCCTGGAAATCATATGTTCGATCTAGAAGTCTGTGGATCTCTTTCTCTTTTGTAAATATACTCATTTGTATCATTTCTTTTTAGATTCCACATATAAGAAATATCATATGGTATTTATTCTCTGTCTGACTTACTTCACTCAGCATGACAATCCCAAAGGCATTATTTCATTCTTTTAAGAGCTTAGCAACATTCCATTGTATATATGTACCATATCTTCTTTATCCATTCCTCTGTCTATGGACATTTAGGTTGCTTCTATGTCTTGGTTATTATAAACAGTGCTGCATTGAACATTGGCATTCATGTATCCTTTTAGATCATGCTTTTCTCCAGATGTATGCCCGAGAGTGGGATTGCAGGATCATAGGTTAGCTCTATCTTT
>SJYV01010156.1:257656-302160 GCA_006410875.1 Neotragus pygmaeus | reverse complement strand
TTAGCTCTATCTTTTACAGTAGGACATCTTAGGTAATGTCCTTGCTCTCCAAGATTCTTTACTTTTGTGCCCTAGTGGCTATGTCTACTCAGCCTTTCTTTCCTGCTTCATGCTCAACCCATAAGCCACCCACTTCTTCCTTTTCAGATTGCCCCTCTTCCTTTGCAAATTTTATCCTTGTTTACTGCAGAGTAATTTAGCAGTGTGGAAGCAACAATCTCCAAGCTTGCATACATCCAACCTCAGTCAATACTCTTAAGTAGTATTTGCTCAGAATAAATAAGCAAATCATATTTTCAAGATCAGCATGTCTTAGATGCTAGCAGATAATTATAAAGAACAACTGAAAAAGTTTCAGCCTGTCATGTGTTCAAATCCACATAAGGAATTTATGACATACACTGAATGAGAGTTTAAGCAGTATACATTTCACTGATTATATAAGAAGACATCAATAAATGCTTAGTTTAATTGTATGATAATTCAAAATTTAAATTGTGACTTATAGTTCTTCCTTATAAGGAAATGGATAATGGAGGAGAACTAAAAGTCTTTAGGATAATGGAATTCAAGGAAGAAAGATGCTAGGTTTGGGAGCTCATCCATGACACTAGTGAAGGTGTCCAAGATGATGGTTCCATCATTGTGGATGGAAAAGAAGATGGTGGGCCAAGAGATAACCTGTTCAGTGAGTGAATGTGACAGACAAGAGGATGGGTGGATGGCAAGATTTTGGAGAGGTAGATGGTAGAGAGGAGTAATATTACTGAATGCACGTTCATGTGCCTGATGCATAGTTAGATCAAACAAACTGAAATGTTAGTGTTTGAAGTAGAAAGGCTTATTGCACTGCCATGCAAGGAAACAGGTGGCTCCTGTCTCAGAAGCTCTGAAGGGTTTCAGCAAAGCACTCTTAAAGGCCAGATGAGGGAAGGATGTGTTTAGTTGTTGAAAACTTGTTAGGGGAATTTGTTTTTGCAGCTGTCCAGGTAGGTTCTTTTAAACCTGCAACAAGACCAGTGTTAGTACTATGTTTTACAACTTTTTGTCTCTAAAAGATTGACAGATGTTGCTCCTTGGAAGGAAAGTGATGACCAACCCAGACAGCATATTAAAAAGCAGAGACATTACTTTGCCAACAAAGGTCCATCTAGTCAAGGNGAAGAGGGCACAGCAACCCACTCCAGTATTCTTGCCTAGGAAACCCAATAGACAGAGGAATCTGGTGGCCTGTAGTTCATAGGATCATAGAGTCAGACATAACTGAAACAACTTGGCAGGCACCCACAAATTGATACATATTTTAATCTATTTATCAAGGGTTTTATATAGTTAGCAATTTCTAAATTTCCTTCTAAGTGAAAAGTAGCTTGTATTATTGTGCTTTTTCCATAGAGGGAAGGAAAGTGAATGACCAGCTGTCTGGAGGGGCTCAGCCATCCTTGTCAAGGGTGGGGACCGCCAGGATTTCTAAATTGTGATGGAAAAGATACATAGATACATGTAGGTGTTTTGGGGAAATGGTAACCTTTACTAAGTTAGTACATTATGTCTGGATTACAAAGTAGGAAATGCTAATTCAGTTATTTTGCCATCACATAATCTAAGTTAAATTAGTATTGCAAATGAAAGTCATTAAAAACAACCTTAAGGAGAAACTCTGCTAGCCTTTATTAGTCACTAATGGAAAAATGAAGATCCCTTGGAATTAATAAATTAATCCAGAATAAGATACAGGTTTATCTTGTAAAGCCCTTCTTTATTCTTTTTATGTGGGAATTTGAGAATGAAGTTACCAAGAATGAGAAATGTAAATCGAAAGAAACAATAAGGATATTGAATGCTGCAATTTAACACTGTTCAAATTTAGAGCATGGAGACATTGGTCATTATTATCCTTCTGACAAGTCAGGCCCAAGAAATCTGTTAGTAGANCAGAATAAGATACAGGTTTATCTTGTAAAGCCCTTCTTTATTCTTTTTATGTGGGAATTTGAGAATGAAGTTACCAAGAATGAGAAATGTAAATCGAAAGAAACAATAAGGATATTGAATGCTGCAATTTAACACTGTTCAAATTTAGAGCATGGAGACATTGGTCATTATTATCCTTCTGACAAGTCAGGCCCAAGAAATCTGTTAGTAGACAGATTATTTCTAATAAGCGTGTGGTGATTTTTGTCTTATTTATACTTGGGTTCTGAAATAACTATTACATGATCCATCAGGAAATACAACCTTTTATCATTAATGAGTAAGAACTGGGCACAAATGCCAGTACTTATTTGCTGAGTGTGTGCTAAGTCACTCCAGCCATGTCCCACTCTTTGGGACCCCATGAACGGTAGCCCACCAGGCTTCTCTGTCCATGTGATTTTCCCAGGCAAGAATACTGGAGTGGGTTGCCGTGCCCTCCTCCAGGGGATCTTCCCGACCCAGGGATCCAACCCATGTCTCTTAAGCCTCCTGCATTGGCAGGTGGGTTCTTTACCACTAGTGCCACCTGGGAAGCCCATTTACTTGTTGTTAACAGGTATGAATTACACAAATACTGAACCATAAGGAGAAAAGGCCTCTAGTTTTGGGACCAGAGAAACTGGGATTCAAATTCCTGTGATTTTGTTTAACAGGTGGACACCTTACCTCATAACTGAGTTGTTTCCTCATCCGTAAAGTGGAGATAATAACACCCTCTTTGTGAGGTTATTTTAAGGACTGAAAAGAATGCTGTGTCATCTCCATACACCACTGAAACAGTTATTCAACAGATAGCCACTCACAGTGGTGTCATAGGTGGTGGGAACCAGAATGAGGAAGCAGAAGGTTGGAAAATAAAGGAAATGTGTTTATTGTCACAGGATTACAACCAACAGAAATCAGCCTTGAACAAAAGTTTATTGACTCCTACACCAGGTTTTCTTTCAAAGACACTATTGGCATACAATGGTAATTTGTGAAAACCTTGAATGCTTGAAAAATCTGTTGATACTATAAATGGATCTGCTGGAATCAAAATAATCATTTTTCTTGGCTGTAGAGAAGGGTGTAATAGCACCACATGATGCTTCACTGGTACAGATGGTAATTGATGAAAGTAAAGAATATTGTTATCCATAATATTTGCATAGTTTCCATACACCTGAAGAGAATAATTGGCTTTGACACACCTGCTGAGAAGCGATGGAGAAGGCTCAGTGGACATGGCACTCCGCGCGTCACTTGGGTTTTTGATTCAGTTTCCCTGAGTTTTCTATTGCACCTCAATGACCACAACAGGACCTGATACAGCACCATTTCCACGGTCATGAGTGTGGGCTCAGGTGGTGCCTCTGCTCAGAGTCTGTCACTTGGCTTTTGGGCTGCCTCCTCTCCCAGAGGCTGGGCTGGAAGAGCCCGCTTCCAAGGGCAAGGGGTGGTTGATGGGGTCTGTTTAATTGCAGTAACTCGATGCAGGCTGGAGCCTTTGCTGAAAGTTAGAAGCCCCTCACCACGGTGTGTGTGAATCGCCAACTGAAGCAGAGAAGAACAATCCTTTGCTAAGACAGAAGATTATGTAACACAGCCAATCATGGAGGTGATGTCTAAGCACTTGCACCATATTTGATTGGTTAGAAAAGAAACAAGTCCCACTTTGCCCACAGGCAGGGTTGTGGATAGATTTACATGAAGGTGTGGACGTCCTTCATGCATACAAGACTGTGAGTCCAAGAAGGGGGTGTGATTGGAGTTCAACTTCAAGTCTGTTGGCCACAAGTACCAGTAGTAATTTGAATTTAAAATGATGTGAATGCGTGGAAACATTGCTTGCCAACTCCTAGATAACATATTTGTGTGTCAATAAATATTTGGTCACTTAATTTTTGTCTTTCATCTCAATAAGACATTTAATCTTTGTTATGACTATAAATACACAGAAATAGATTATTTAAAAATTATTTTAAAAGGCTCAGAATGTAGACTTTCATTGAAAAATGCACTACAGAAAAACTAGCACATTGAACTTACTGGGGGGATTTCCCAGTAAGACTTTAAAGACTTTAAAGAAAAGAATTGGGTGGAGAATTACAGCTGGTAATACACCAGAAGGCTGAGGAGGGGCTGTGGCCCTCGAGCTGGTCAGTCAGTCAGTTCAGTCATTCAGTCATGTCTGATGCTTTGTGACCCCATGGACTGCAGCACGCTGGGCTCCCCTGTCCATCACCAACTAGAGCGCATAGGTGACATGAATACCATCTGATTTCCCTCTGCACTGAGAGCAACACTGGCTCCAGTGCTAGGGGATGGGAAGAATATTTTATGGAAGCACTTTTGGCATCATTTTTCCCTTGTGGCTCAGCTGGTTAAGAGTCTGCCTGCAATGTGGGAGACCTGGGTTCAATCCCTGGGTTGGGAAGATTCCCTAGCGAAGAGAAAGGCTACCCACTCCAGGATTCTAGCCTAGAGAATTCTACAAACTGTATAGTCCATGCGGTCGCAAAGAGTCGGACATGACTGAGCAACTTTCTATTTCTATATGATAGTTAGTAATCCCACTTTCTAGGTTGTGCAGTGTTCTATCTGTTTCCGCAGCACTGAACCGCTCAGTGATAAGATTTCTGAAAGTTAAAGAGGTGTGTTTTTTACCCATATTTTATATACAGAACTTTGCATAGGTGACATGCATTCAGTAAATGCTGATTTAATTCATTATTCAAATTACTCATATAATTAATGAATAATTGCATCTTGTGTTTTATCAGCTATTAAAATGAGTCTATATCTTCTATAAACTCTCTATAAATGTGTTTGTGTTTTTAGTCCTTAAGTTCTGGAAACCACCTTTTTCCTATATATCTTTAAAAATAGAAAATTTTAAGATTCCAGTATCAGAAATAATAAATCTATTTTATAATAATGAGTAACATTAGAAAAAAGTATTCACTTTTTAACATCATATAGTTTTATAAAGTATTCTCCCATGAGATCTGCACATTTAAAGTGTGACAGATTGTCAGAGAATTCTAAGTGAAATGGTTTCATTTTTGTTTCAAGGAAAGTAATTCTTGAAAGACAAAAAAGACAATTAAAATAGTTGTTTTAAATTTGTACTATTTAAATAGATCTAGCGCCAATAAGATAATTGACTAGATGCATTTAGCATTAAAATATTTAAAATGCTTCCAGGATATTCAAATGATTGTCACTTACAGATATCTAGTCATCACAGTTTTTCTGCAGTTGAAGTTGTAACATAGATACTGTTACATGTGCATTCTGCCTGCAAACAGGAGCCTCACGTAGCTGGTATGAAGGATGTCTGAGTTGTTGGAGCAAAAACAATGTCTTCAAACTCAGAAGATGATTCCCTCCTCAAATGATGATTTCCCTCCTTTAAATCTGACAGGATTTAAAATTTTCTTTCTGGACCTTGATTTGGATGATGTCAGGAAAGGTGGGTAGGAGACCCAGTCAGATGAAGTCACAGAGCAGAGCAGTGAGTGGGTGTCTGTCACCTTACAGCACCTTACAGACATGTCACCTAAGGGCACCATGATCCACTTAACACGTACATGCCGACTGCTGACCCCTGGACCAGAAAACCTGCCCCGTGGACATCCATTTATTTAAATACTCTAAAATTGTGATTCATCATGGTTGCAGGAAATGTGCCAAATACCTTTCTTATGAGTTTGTATGAATGTTACTATAACTGTGTACCACATAAAACTATGTCACAGGCGACAGGGCTGTAGTCAACGCATTCCCTTCACAAAGCCTTAGTCACTCCAGGTGTCCACATGACTTGGCAGTTCCTCCCACATAAAGGTGAGACTGTTTCCCAGCTGCACTGATGTCCAAGTCCGTCTTTATCCAGTGGACTTTAGCAGACCTGATAGGAGGGAAGGTTTGGTTTTAACTTGCCTTCAGCCTGGGAAGACCATGGTCAGGCAGCCCCCCGTCCAAGGCACGTGAGACATTGGAGGGAACCTCCCCCTGGGGATGAGCCATGCCCAGCCCTGCTTGGATCCACCAACACCCAGCACACATATTGTGTGGAAAGAATAAACCACAGCTTTGGGACAACTGAGCTGTGGGATGGTTTTCAACTGTGACGTGTGTGCATGCTAAGTCGCTTTAGTCATGTCCGACTCTTTGTGATCCCAAGGACTGCCAGGCTCCTCTGTCCATGAGATTCTCCAGGCATGAAAACTGGAGTGGGATGCCGTGCCCTCCTCCAGGGGGTCTTCCTGATCCAGAGATTGAACCCATGTCTCTTATGTCTCCTGCATTGGCAGGCGAGTTCTTTACCACTGGTGCCACCTGGGACAGTGAGTGGCCAAATGCTTACCAGAGTAATTAAACACACATGTCTAAGCATAGAAGGATTCCCAAATTTGCAGTGCAAATGCAGATAACTCTAATATAGTTTTCTTTTAAAAAAATGATGATAAAGATGCTTTCCTCCAAGTATTTCTATTGTGGCAGTACTAAAACAATGGGGAGATTTATAGTCAGTAACTAAAACCTCAAATGTACATTTTCCTTTCTATGTACCCTTCTGTTTTTCCCTTAGGTGAGGAAGTAATAACAATTGTGGAGACAACATGGGAAGAAAAATACAGGCACATACACAGTTGAGGTTTTCTGATAAGTTCTCCATTATATTGGAAGCAAAATGCTATATTTTACAGTCTTGTCACACACATAGTTATAAGCAGGTACTCTGGATTTTTTTACTAAATAAACATTCAAGAAAAATAACTAGAGAAGGCATGTTTGAACCACCTATAAAGGCAGCAGAAAGAAGGATATGACTATTAGTTCTCAGTACTGATTAACAAGAGTTGGTGGCTAGGGCTGGACAGAGATTTTGTTCTATGATGTCTGTAAATTAGTCTCTTGTAGGGGTTGGGAACATATCCACTTGCTTTACTGTTTCTATCTGTTATGATTTCATAAGTCAAATATTTCTCTTACAAAGTGTTTCATTACTTGTATTTTACATCTTCCTGTGAATCAATTACATCTCTCAGAAAAACAAAAACTATAAATTTAGTCGGATCAAACAAATCAAGTAGGTGAAACAGAAAATGCATGAAATCTTTGACTGTAAACAAGTCATTAATATTTCTGTGATTCTGTTGTTTATGACTCAAAAAAGAAATGAGCATGCTTGAGAACAGAGTTTTAGGTAGAGGTTCTGCATTAATGGTTGTTGCTAAGGGCAAAGTGTGGAAATTCTAAAATAAAAATAAGAGATTGCTATGAATAAATAATATTTAACTAATTAAACTTTAGTCACCACTTTTGCAACCACATAAGATAGTATTCTGGAATTTCGTTTCCATTTCTGCACTTTTATNTCCTGTGAATCAATTACATCTCTCAGAAAAACAAAAACTATAAATTTAGTCGGATCAAACAAATCAAGTAGGTGAAACAGAAAATGCATGAAATCTTTGACTGTAAACAAGTCATTAATATTTCTGTGATTCTGTTGTTTATGACTCAGAAATGAGCATGCTTGAGAACAGAGTTTTAGGTAGAGGTTCTGCATTAATGGTTGTTGCTAAGGGCAAAGTGTGGAAATTCTAAAATAAAAATAAGAGATTGCTATGAATAAATAATATTTAACTAATTAAACTTTAGTCACCACTTTTGCAACCACATAAGATAGTATTCTGGAATTTCGTTTCCATATCTGCACTTTTATAAGTGCATAGTATATTTAATTTGCTTTGGAATACATCCATTAAAAAAAAAAAACAGCTGAAGATGTGACTAAAATGTCAGATTTTGTATATGTTAGTAAATCTCTCTGCACATTGCTAGTACCACTGCTGTTGTTCAGTTGCTCAGTCATGTCTGACTCTTTGCAACCAATGGAATGCAGCATGCCAGGCTTCCCTGGCCTTCACTATCTCCCACTATCTCAAACTCATGTCCATTGAATCAGTGATGCCATCCAACTGTCTCATCCTGTTTCCCCTTCTCTTCCTGCCCTCAATCTTTCTAGCATCAGGGTCTTTTCCAATGAGTTGCCTGGCTCCTTGCATCAGGTGGTCAAAGTATTGGAGCTTCAGTTTCATAATCAGTTCTTACAATGAATATTTAGGGTTGATTTCCTTTAGGATTGACTGATTTGATGGTAGTATCATATTTTTAATTAAAATAATTAATTTAAATATTTCAAAGAGATACAGACGTATAGAGTGGACTTTTGGCCTCTGAGGGAGAGGGAGAGGGTGGAATGATTTGAGAGAATGGCATTGAAGCATGTATACTATCATGTAAGAAATGAGGCGCCAGTCTATGTTCGATGCAGGATGCAGGATGCTTGGGGCTGGTGCACAGGGATGATCCAGAGAGACAATGTGGGGTGGGAGGTGGGAGGGGGATTCAGGATTGGGAGCTCGTATACACCTGTGATGAATTCATGTCGATGTATGGCAAAACCAATACAGTATTGTAAAGTAGAATAAAGTAAAAAAATAAAATAAATAAAATAAATTTCAGTGAGCTTTCTAAGTGTTCATATTACATTTTTCATAATGAAGATACTTTCATTGCTTTCAAATTATAAAATTAATACATAGTCACTTAAAACATTTCAGGTCACATCAGAAACCAAAAAATTTCACAATAGTATGATCTAGAGTGTTGGAAAAAGAATGAATTTGATGCTTAACTTGAAGGTGGCTGTTAATTTTTCAATGGACCTCTGTATCTAGTGTTGGGGGTGTGGTGTGTGTGTATGTGTGTGTGTGTGTCCCTTTGCACTCTTTTGGAGGCAGGCAGTCCTACCCTCTGTGGAGGAATTTTTGCAAGTTGATGCTCTGGCTTTTCTGTGATCTGTTCTTTTTATATCCTGACTTTTTTTTTCATATTTTATTTTTTAAAAAAATTTAATTGAAGGATAATTACAGAATTTTGTGGTTTTCTGTCATATGTCAGCAAGAATCAGCCATAGGTACATTCATGTCCCCTCTATCCTGACTCTCCCTCCCATTTCCTTCCTCAGCCCACCCTTCTAGACCGTCACAGAGCCCCTGTTTGAGTTTTCTGAGTCACACAAGAAATTCCCATTGGCTATCTATTTTACATATAGTATTGTAAATTTCCATGTTACTCTCTCCATAAATCTCACCTTCTCCCACCTCCCCTCCCCCCATGTCCATAGGTCTGTTCTCTATGTCTGTTTCTCCTTTACTGCCTTGAAAATAAATTCATCAGTACCATCTTTTTAGATTCCATATACATGCATCAGTATACAATATTTGTATTTCTTTCTGACTTCACTCTGTATAATAGGCTCTAGGTTCATCCACCTCATTAGAACTGACTCAAATGCATTCTTTTTTATGGCTGAGTAGTATTGCATTGTATAGATGTACCACAGCTTCTTTATCCATTCATCTGTTGATGGATATCTAAGTTGCTTCCATGTTCTAGCTATTGTAAATAGTGCAGCAATGAGCAATGGGATTCATGGGTCTTTTAAAGTTTTGATTTCCTCAGGGTATATGCCTAGGAGTGGGATTGCTGTGTCATATGGTGGTTTTATTCCTAGTATTTTAAGGAATCTCGATACCATCTTCCACAGTTTACATTCCCACCAGCAATGCAAGAATGTTCCCTTTTCTTCACACTCTCTTCAGCTTTTGTAGACATTTTGATGATGGCCATTCTGACTGGTGTGAGGTGGTATCTCATTGTAGTTTTGATTTGCATTTCTCTGATAATGAGTGATGTTGAGCATCTTTTCATCTGCTTGTTAGCCATCTGTATGTCTTCTTTGGAGATATTTCTTTTTAGTTTTTTTNGTATGTGTGTGTGTGTGTCCCTTTGCACTCTTTTGGAGGCAGGCAGTCCTACCCTCTGTGGAGGAATTTTTGCAAGTTGATGCTCTGGCTTTTCTGTGATCTGTTCTTTTTATATCCTGACTTCTTTTTTCATATTTTATTTTTTAAAAAAATTTAATTGAAGGATAATTACAGAATTTTGTGGTTTTCTGTCATATGTCAGCAAGAATCAGCCATAGGTACATTCATGTCCCCTCTATCCTGACTCTCCCTCCCATTTCCTTCCTCAGCCCACCCTTCTAGACCGTCACAGAGCCCCTGTTTGAGTTTTCTGAGTCACACAAGAAATTCCCATTGGCTATCTATTTTACATATAGTATTGTAAATTTCCATGTTACTCTCTCCATAAATCTCACCTTCTCCCACCTCCCCTCCCCCCATGTCCATAGGTCTGTTCTCTATGTCTGTTTCTCCTTTACTGCCTTGAAAATAAATTCATCAGTACCATCTTTTTAGATTCCATATACATGCATCAGTATACAATATTTGTATTTCTTTCTGACTTCACTCTGTATAATAGGCTCTAGGTTCATCCACCTCATTAGAACTGACTCAAATGCATTCTTTTTTATGGCTGAGTAGTATTGCATTGTATAGATGTACCACAGCTTCTTTATCCATTCATCTGTTGATGGATATCTAAGTTGCTTCCATGTTCTAGCTATTGTAAATAGTGCAGCAATGAGCAATGGGATTCATGGGTCTTTTAAAGTTTTGATTTCCTCAGGGTATATGCCTAGGAGTGGGATTGCTGTGTCATATGGTGGTTTTATTCCTAGTATTTTAAGGAATCTCGATACCATCTTCCACAGTTTACATTCCCACCAGCAATGCAAGAATGTTCCCTTTTCTTCACACTCTCTTCAGCTTTTGTAGACATTTTGATGATGGCCATTCTGACTGGTGTGAGGTGGTATCTCATTGTAGTTTTGATTTGCATTTCTCTGATAATGAGTGATGTTGAGCATCTTTTCATCTGCTTGTTAGCCATCTGTATGTCTTCTTTGGAGATATTTCTTTTTAGTTTTTTTCCCCCTTTTTTGAATGGGTTTTTCTGGTATTGAGTTGTATGAGCTGCTTGTATATTTTGGAAATTAATTCTTTGTCAGCTGTTTTATTTGCTACTATTTTCTCTCATTCTGAGGGGTTTTTTTAAAACCTTGTTTGTAGTTTTCTTTGCTGTGCAAAAGTTTTTAAGTTTCATTAGGTCTCACTTGTTTATTTTTGTTTTTATTTCCATTACTCTAGGAGACAGGTCAAAGAAGATCTTGATTTGATTTATATTGAATGTTCTGTCTATGTTTTTCTCTAAGACTTTTATAGTTTCTGGTCTTACACTTAGGTATTTAATCCATTTTGAGTTTATCTTTGTGTGTGACATTAGGAAATGGGCTTAGTCGCTCAGTCATGTCCGATGCTTTGCAACCCCATGGACTGCAGCCTGCCAGCCTCCTCTGTCCATGGGATTCTCTAGGCAAGAATACTGGAGTGGGTTGCCATGCCCTCTTCCAGGGGATCTTCCCAACCCAGGAATAATACTTAGGTCATCAGCATTGCAGGCAGATTCTTTACTAACTGAGCCACCAGGGAAGTCCGATGTGGCATTAGGAAGTGTTCTAATTTCACTCTTTTGCATGTAGGTGTCCAGCTTTCCCAGCATCACTTCTTGAAGAGGCTATTTTTGCCCCATTGTATATTCTTGCCTCCTTTGTAAAAAATAAGTTAACTGCCTGGGTTTATTTCTGGGTTCTCCATCTTGTTCNAGCAAGTGCCTTTTACTTTCATGGCTGCAGTCATCATCTACAGTCATTTTGGAGCCCAGAAAAACAAACTCTGCCACTGTTTCCACTGTTTCCCCATCTATTTCCCATGAAGTGATGGGATCAGATGCCATGATCTTCGTTTTCTGAATGTTGAGTTTTAAGCCAACTTTTTCACTCTCTTCTTTCACTTTCATCAGAGGCTTTTTACCTCCTCTTCACTTTCTGCCATACGGGTGTCATCTGCATAGCTGAGGTTATTGAAATTCCTCCTGGCAGTCTTGATCCCAGCTTGTGCTTCTTCCTGCCCAGCATTTCTTATGATGTACTTTGCATATAAGTTAAATAAGCAGGGTGACAATATACAGTCTTGACGTACTTCTTTCCCTATTTGGAACCAGTCTGCTGTTCCATGTCCAGCTCTAACTGTTGCTTCCTGACCTGCATACAGATGTCTCAAGAGGCAGGTCAGGTGGTCTGGCAGTCCCATCTTTTAAAGAATTTTCCACAGTTTGTTATGGTCCACACAGTCAAAGACTTTGGCATAGTCAGTAAAGCAAAAATAGATTTTTTCTGGAACTCTCTTGCTTTTTCGATGATCCAGCGGATGTTGGCAATCTGATCTCAGATTCCTCTGCCTTTTCTAAATCTAGCTTGAACCCTTGAAGTTCACAGTTCATGTATTGTTGAAGTCTGGCTTGAAGAATTTTGAGCATTATTTTCCTAGCATTTGAGATGAGTACAATTGTGCAGTAGTGTGAGTATTCTTTGGCATTGCCTTTCTTTGGGATTGGAATGAAAACTGACCTTTTCTGTCCTGTGGCCACTGCTAAGTTTTCCAAATTTGCTGGCATATTGAGTGCAGCACTTTCACAGCATCANGAGATGAGTACAATTGTGCAGTAGTGTGAGTATTCTTTGGCATTGCCTTTCTTTGGGATTGGAATGAAAACTGACCTTTTCTGTCCTGTGGCCACTGCTAAGTTTTCCAAATTTGCTGGCATATTGAGTGCAGCACTTTCACAGCATCATCTTTAGGATTTGAAATAGCTCAACTGCAAATAGCATTTAGTATCCTTAAAATTATCAAATAGTATTTAATATCAAATAACATTTGATATAGCTATTAATACCAAATAGCATTTAATATCCTTAAATGCTTAAAGTAATAATTATAGAATTTATCATTTATTGACTGTCTTACATATGTCAAATCCATTGATTTATTAAATTCAGTCCTTATTTCATGACATATACAAAAATTAACTCAAATTAGGATCTAGACCTAAACATAATAGCTAAAAATTTAAAACTTCTAGAAGAAATGGAGGACAATCCCATGACCTTGGGATAAACAAGTGTTTCTTAGATATGACCCAAAAGCATTACTTTTAAAAGGAAAAAAAAAGGATTAAATATATGTGATAAAATTTAAAGCTACTCTTCTAGAAAAGATATCATTAAGAAAATGTTTGCTCCTGCTGCTGCTAAGTTGCTTCAGTTGTGTCCGACTCTGTGTGACCCCATAGATGATAGCCCATGAGGCTCCGCCGTCCCTGGGGTTCTCCAGGCAAGAACACTGGAGTGGATTGCCATTTCCTTCTCCAATGCNTTGTGCCCATCTTTGCATGAAATGTTCCTTTGGTATCTCTCCTTTTCTTGAAGAGATCTCTAGTCTTTCCCATTCTGTTCTTTTCCTCTATTTCTTTGCATTAATCACTGAGGAAGGCTTTGTTACCTCTCCTTGCTATTCTTTGGAACTCCATTCAAATGGATATGTCTTTCCTTTTCTCTTTTGCCTTTAGCTTCTCTTCTTTCTCAGCTCTTTAAAAGGCCTCCTCAGACAACCATTTTGCTTTTTGCATTTCTTTTTCTTGGGGATGGTCTGATCCCTGCCTCCTGAACAATGTCACAAACTTCCATCCATAGTTATTCAGGTACTCTATCAGATCTAATCCCTTGAATCTATTTGTCACTTCCACCATATAATTATAAGGGATTTGATTTAGGTCATACCTGAATGGTCTAGTAATTTTCCCCACTTTCTTCAATTTAAGTCTGAATTTTGCTATCAGGAGTACATGATCTGAGTCACAGTCAGCCTCTGGTCTTGTTTTTGCTGACTGTATAGTGCTTCTCTATCTTTGGCTGCAAAGAATATAATCAATCTGATCTCGGTGTTGACCATCTGGTGATGTCCATGTGCAGAGTCTTCTCTTTTTGTTGGAAGAGGGTGTTTGCTATGACTAGTGTGTTCTCTTGGCAAAAGTCTGTTAGCCTTTGCCCTGCTTCCTTTTGTGCTCCAAGGCTGAATTTGCCTGTTACCCCAGGTATCTCTTGACTTCCTACTTTTGCATTCCAGTCCCCATGAAAAGAAGATCAAATTGCTAGCATCCACTGGATCATTAAAAAAGCAAGAGAGTTCCAGAAAAACATCTACTTTTGCTTTATTGAATATGCCAAAGCCTTTGACTGTGTGGATCACAAGAAACTGTGGAAAATTCTTCAAGAGATGACATACCTGACCACCTGATCTGCCTCCTGAGAAATCTGTATGTAGGTCAAGAAGCAACAATAAGTACTGGACATGAAACAATAGACTGGATCCAAACTGGGAAAGGAGTATGTCAAGGCTGTATATTGTCACCCTGCTGATTTAACTTTTATGCAGAGTACATCATGTGAAATGCCAGGCTGGATGAAGCACAAGCTGTAATCATGATTGCTGGGAGAAATATTAATAACCACATATATGCAGATGATACCACCATTATGGAAGAAAGAAAAGAACTAAAGAGCCTCTTGATGAAAGTGAAAGGGGGGAGTGAAAAAGTTGGCTTAAAACTCAACATTCAGAAAACAAAGATCATAGCATCTGATCCCATCACTTCATGGCAAATAGATGGGGGAATAATGGAAACTGAAAGACTATTTTCTTGGACTCCAAAATCACGGCAAATGGTGACTGCAGCCATGTAATTAAAAAGCGCTTGATCTTTGGAAGAAAAGATATGAGAAACCTAGACAGCATACTAAAAAACAGAGACATTACTTTGCCTACAAAGGTCTATTTAGTCTAAGCTATGGTTTTTCCATAATCATGTCTGGATGTGAAAGTTGGACTATAAAGAAAGTTGAGCACCAAAGAACTGATGCTTTTGAACTGTGGCATTGGAGAAGACTCTTGAGAGTCCCTCGGACAGCAAGGAGATCAAGCTAGTCCATCCTAAAGGAAATCAGTCCTGAATATTCATTGGAAGGACTGATGCTGAAGCTGAAGCTCCAGTACTTTGTCCGCCTGATGTGAAGAACTGACTCATTGGAAAAGACCCTGATGCTGGGAAATACTGAAGGTGGAAGGAGAAGGGGATGACAGAGGAGATGGTTGGATGGCATCACTGACTTGATGGACATGAGTTTGAGCAAGCTCTGAGAGTTGGTGATGGACAGGGAAGCCTGGTGTGCTGCAGTCCATGTGGTCTCAGAGTCAGACACAATTGAGCAACTGAACTGACTGACTGCATCACTGGAATAAACCCGATTTGATTATGGTGTATGTGCTTTTTAATGTGTTGTTGAATTTTGTTTGCTAGATTTTTTTGATGACTTTTGCATCTATGTTCATCAGTGATATTAGCTTATAATTTTCCTTTTTGTGTGTTGTCTTTGCCTGGTTTTGGTATCAGGATGATTGTGACTATGTAGAATGAGTTTGGAAGTGTTCCTTCTTGTGCAATTTCTTGGAAGAGTTTCAGAAAAATAGACATTAGCACTTCTATAAATGTTTGATAGAATTCCCCTGTGATGCCATCTGGCCCTGGGCTTTTGTTTTTTTTGGGGGGGTGTGGAGATTTTAATCACTGTTTTGATTTCAGTTTTTGTAATTGGATTGTTCATATTTTCTATTTCTTTCTGGTTCAGTCTTGGAAGGTTGAACGTTTCTAAGAATCTGTTCATTTCCTCTAGGTTGTCCATTTTATTAGCATATAGTTGCTCATAATATTCTCTTCTGATCTTATGTATTTCTGTGTAGTCTGTTGTAATCTCTCCTTTTTCATTTTTAGTTTTGTTGATTTGACTTTTCTCCCATTTTTTTCTTGATGAGTCTGGCTCATGGTTTGTCAATATTGTTTATTTTCTCAGAGAACCAGCTTTAACTTTATTAATCTTTGCTATTGCTTCCTTCATTTCTTTTTCATTTATTTCTGCTCTGATCTTTATGATTCTTTTCTTCTGCAGACTTTGGAGTCTTTTGGTTCTTCTTTTTCCAGCTGCCTTAGATATAGAGTTAGGTTGTCTATTCTTGTTTCTTGAGGTATGATTTTATTGCTATAAACTTCCCTCTTAGGACTGCTTTTGCTGAACCAGATAGATTTTGGGTCATAGAGTTTTCATTGTCACTTGTTTCTAGGAATCTTTTGATTTCCCTTCTCATTTCTTCAGTAACCTCTTTCTTATTTAGTAATGCATTTTAGTAACACAAAATCCATGTTTTTTGCAGGTTTTTTTTTTCCTGTAGTTGATATCTAGTCTCATAGTGTTGTGGTCAGAGAAGACACTTGATACAATTTCAATTTTCTTAAATTTACTGAGGCTTGATTTGTGGCCCAAGATGTGGTCTATCCTGGAGGATGATCCATGTGCGCTTGAGAAGAAAGTGTATTCTGCATTTGGATGAAATGTCTTGAAGACATCAATTAGGTCCATTTGGTCTATTGCTTCATTTAAGGTTTGTTTTTCCTTATTGATTCTGTTTTGATGATTTGTCCATTGGTGTAAGTGGGTGTTAAAGTTCACTACTATTATTGTGCTACTGTTGATTTCCCCTCTTATGCCTATTAGTGTTTGCCTTATGTATTGAGGTGCTCCTATATTGGGTGCATAAACAATTACAATTGTTATGCCTTCTTCTTGGATTGATCCCTTGATCATTAGGTAGTGTCCTTTGTCTCTTCTAGTATTCTTTATTTTAAAATTTATTTAGTCTGAAATAAGGATTGCCTCTCTGGCTTTCTTTTGGTTTCCATTTGCATGGAATATTTTTTCCATCCTCTTACTTTCAGTCTGTATGTGTCTCTAGGTCTGAAGGGGGTCTCTTGTAGGCAGTATATATATGGGTCTTGCTTTGTCCTTTGGTTGGTGCATTCAATCCATTTACATTTAAGGTAATTATTAATACATGTATTCCTATTGGCATTTTCTTGATTTTTTTTTTTTTTGTAGGTCTTTCCTTTCTCTTGTGTTTACTAGCTATATAAGCCCCTTTAGTACTTGTTGCATGGCTGGTTTGGTGGTGCTAAATTCTTTTAACTTCTGCTTATCTGTAAAGCTTTTGATTTCTCCATCAATTTTGAATGAGCTTTTTGTTGCATATAGTAATCTTGGTCATAGATTTTTCTCTTTCAGTACTTTAAATTATCCTGTGATACCCTGCAGAGTTTCTGCTGAAAGATCCGCTGTTAATCTTATAGGTTTTCCCTTGTATGTTACTTGTTGCTTTTCCCTTGCTGCATTTAATATTCTTTGTGTTTAATCTCTGTAAGCTTGATTAATATGTGTCTCAGTGTGTTTCTCCTTGGGTTTGTCTTGTAAGGGATTCTCTGCACCTCTTGGACTTGATTGACTATTTTACTTCCCATGTTAGGGAAGTTTTCAACTATAATTTCTTCAAAAAATTTCTAAGTGTCTTTCTTTTTCTCTTCTTCCTCTGGGACCCCTAAAACTCAAATGGTGGTGTGTTTAATATTGTCCCAAAGATCTCTGAGGCTATCCTCAATTCTTTTCATTCTTTTCCCTTTATTCTGCTCTTCAGCAGTTGTTTCCACCATTCTATCTTCCTGCTTACTTATTCATTCCTCTGCCTCAATTATTCTGCTACTGGTTCCTTCTAGAGTATTTTTAATTAAAGTAATTGTGTTATTCATCTTTGTTTGCTTATTCTTTACTTCTTCTATGTCCTTGGTGACTGTATAAACTGTGTTAAATGTTTCTTGCATTTTTTCCATTCTATTTTCAAGTCTTCAGAGCATCTTTACTATCATTATTCTGAATTCTCTTTCAGGTAGACTGCTTATTTCCTCTACATTTATTTGGTCTTGTGAGTTTCTACCTTGCTCTTTCATTTGTGCTATATTTCTCTGCCTTTTCATCATTTTTTTCTAACTTGCTCCACTTGACATCTCCTTTTCCCAGGCTTTAGGGTCATATTCCTTCTTCCTTTTGGTTTTTGCCTTTGGAGGGAAAGTTTGTTTGAGTAGTTTATGTTGATTTCTTGTTAGGGGTGACTTGTGCCTATATTCTAGTGGGAGAAGATCAAGCAGATTGAGCAAGTAATTACAAAAATAATGGGACATATACACACACTTCCACACATACAGTTATAACCGAAGTATTCTAAAGAAAAGAATACTGAAGATTGACTTGGTGAACAAGGGAAATCAAAAGTGATATTGATCAAGTAAAAGCCGAGCTAGCTAGTGCTAAGTCTGGGAAACTGAGTATGTGCCTAGTGTCACTGTGTAATATAACAAAAAGAACAAGAATTTAACTTACTTGGTGAAAAAGGAAAGAGTGAAGGAAAAAAGGGGAAGAAAAAAGAGAGAAAAAAAAGGAGAAGGGAAGGAAAAGAGAAAAGGAGGGAAAATAGGATAATAAAAGGGCAATTTTATTACCTTTTTGGAAAAAAGGGCAATTAAAAAAAGGATAAAAGAAAAAATAGAAAAGCAAAGATAAATAGATATATGTGGGAAAGTTTTATATGTATTTAAGAATAGCTACAACCAGTAAAGAACTATAAGAAAAGCACTTTAATATATCAAAAACAAAATAAAAAAGCTATTTTTAAAACTATAAAAACAAAGAGGGAAACTCCACAGCACTGCAAAAGGCTAATGTGAAGGTGGAAATATGAAGGGGGAATAAACAGTGTAATTTATAAGAAAAAATAAAAGGTTCTCAAGGTCGTAGCTCTTCTTGATTGTGGAGTCTGCCCTGTTGATGGGGTTGGATTAGGGCCCTGTCACGTTTTCCTTGTTAGGGAGCTTGTGTCTGTGTTCTGGTTGAATCTTGTCTCTCTGAAGGGCAGTGCAGTGTCCAGTAGTAGGTTTTGTGGTGTCTATGGGTTCAGTTGGAAGAGCAAATGGCAACCCACTCCAGTATTCTTGCCTGGAGAATCCCATGGACAAAGGAGCCTGGCAGGCTACAGTTCATGGGGTCACAAGAGTTGGACATGACATGACTTAGTGACTAAACCAGCAAGGGTTCAGTATGTCTTTGGGTTCTGAAGTCCTTCTGGTTTTGTCAGTGTTAGACACGTCTCTTTCTGCAGCTACTTCAACTCTCAGCGTGTCTCCACTGCCGTCAGCTCCTAGCTGTCCCTGGGATTATTGCTGGTGCTTCTGTTCCACTGTCCTACCCTGCACTGCTGAAACCTGCTAGGTGGGGGCTTGTGTGGATCTTTTCTCAGCTCCCTGACCGTGCCCTTTGCATCACAGAGACTAGTGTGGGCTTCCCTCAGCCCCCTGACCTTGCCCTCATATTCACAGGTTTTGTGTGCCCTTGTCTCAGATCCCTAGGCCTGCCCTGTATATCGTGGGGTTTGTGCTCATTTGTCTCAGTTCCCCAGGCCCATCTTCTCTGTCATGGGGCTTAAGTGTTCTTCTTTTGGCTCCCTAGGCCGTCCTCTGTGCCATGAGGGTTGTGTGTGCTAGAGAGGTTTGTATGCCTCCCTACTTTTGGTTGCCCCAGCCTGCCCTCTGGGAACTTTGTCTGTGAGCTGTTAATGGGCTGAGAAGTGCAGCTTTCTCTGGTGTTTGCCCTCTAAGTCCCTGCTTTGCCCAGTTTTCTAAGACTCTGCAACAACCCCTTGGGCCCGCCTGCAAAGGAACTTCCCTGTGAATGGGATCTCTTTCTGTTTCAGGACTCCCTCCTTCCCTCAGGGTACAAGCTTCTGTCCAGAAATTCTTCATCTTTTCCCTTTTTTTGTCTCCATCCTCTCTCTTACCTCATTCCAGGGAGCTCAGCCTGTCCCCCTGGAGGCCTGGTGTCTTCTGCTGTTGCCTAGAGGTTGCTTTGTAGGAGTTGTTCCATATCTTGATGAGTTTTTGATGTATTTGTGGGGAGGCTGGTGATCTCCCCATTTTACTCCTCCACCATCTTCCTCTTTTAATACCCTGACTTCTAATCATTAGTTTGCCTTATTTTTGTGTGACTGACAGATAAAAAAAGGTAAGGTAAGAGTCATAAAGTGTTCATTTGTTCAAGATGATGTTGCTAGTTTGCATGTTACATTTCTTACTTCCATTGAGATATTTAGTCACTGTCTGAAGTGAGAGATAATATGAGTGAGGAATCGAGGTTTTTCCCCCGAGAACAAACATAATAAAGAGTGTGACTGTCGTGAAACAAATGCTTTCAGTTAAATAAACACATGTAAAAGAAGGGCTTCCTTGGTGGCTCAGAATCTGCCTACCAATGTGGGAGACACGAGTTTGATTCCTGGGTCAGGAAGATTTCCTGGAATAGAAAATGGCAATTCACTTCAGTATTCTTGCCTGGAGAATCCATGGACAGAGGAGGCTGGTGGGCTATAGTCCATGGGGTCACAAAGAGTTGGACATGACTGAGTGACTAAACAACAACAAATTAAAAGAAAGTCTTGTTCAAATACTGTTTATATTTTTTAAAGCATCTTTATGTGTGTGTGTGTGTGTGTGTGTGTGTGAAAATGACCATAGAAAACTTGCTAATGTAGAAATATCCTTGGTTAATGGACATTTCCTGAGTGCTGCAGAACAATGTACTAGACAACAAAGATGCAGCTTTGAGCTCAAGGTAGGGAAAAATGTCACTCCTCTGTTTGTAGAAAGACCTTCACAAGATAAAAGATAGAGAAGTGATGAAATAACAAGAAACCAAAACTATGAAAAACATTCCATTACACTCATGTTTCCGTTTTTAAGCTTCAATTTCTTCTACTTATGGTTCCTTAAATACCTTTTATTCCCCTCATCCACTTTTTTTCATGATATACTTCAAGGCTGATCATATTTAGATTCCTCTTGCCCATAAAAATAAAGTACTAAATCTCATGTTATTAAAAAAAAATACACACACACACACACACACACACACACACATATATATGGGAACTTCCTGGAGGTCCAGTGGTTAACACTTCACCTTCCAATGTAGGGGATGTGGGTCTGATCCCTGGTCAGGGATCTAGGATCTCACGTGCCTTTTGGCCAAAAAAAGCCATAACATTAAAAAAAAAAAAAAAAAAGGAAGAAGCAGTAATATAACAAATTCATTAAAGACAACAAATTTTAAAAATATGAATGAGTAATCAATTAATTAATTGCTCACAGAGCTTTTGAAGGATCATGATTTTTCCCTTAAAGATAGAATATAATTCAGGTAGTAGATTAAGGATGCAAAATGTAAGGGTTGATGTGATACAGTCACTTAAGTCCAAGGAGGAGCCCTATGCATGTGTAGCACTCATTTAAAAAATATTTATAAAAGAATAAACAATAGACAGGATCTCATGTAACTCACAGCTTTGGAGTTGGTCAGTTTTTTTCCATTAAAATCATCACTAGGGTCCAGCCCTGGTGGATCCAGGGAATTTGAAGTGGGGACAGCGTTGGAGTCTGAGGAATTAATTGCTTAATTAAAGATATGGAGGGAGACTAGAAAGAAATTATGTAGTAGGAAAATAAGTGGAGAAAAGATGCTGAATAACTTGGTTTACGTGGAAAACCAATAACACTCCAAGACAAGGAGTTTGCACCACCTACATAGGCCACCGGTGCCCGTTTGAATAGCAGAGGGTGCCTGCCTTGGGCTCCCTCTCACATGGGTCTTAGAAGCCAGGGCAAGTAAGTATACATGGCGAGCCTCCACACTCCAGATGGGAATTCAATCAGTAAAGAAGAGAACGAGAAAAGACTACATTGGGGAAAGCAGTATTTCCAGGAACTGGTCCGTTTCTTTAGTTGTACATAGAGATAAATGTAAGAAACAGTCACGCAGGGTCAGCTGCTCTGACCCTTATCAGCATATCTTTGTTCTTACAAGGTTCTTACATTTGTTCACAACATATTCTAGTCTGGAGACCGATTAACATTTTATGGCCTTACCTTTCTTTCTATTGATAAAGGTTAATCGATCAGAAAACTTGTTTCCTCTTAAGATCTATTTAGTCTTAAGATAGTGATAAAGTTACATTTTTACATAGCAAGGACACAATGATTTATAACAAAGAAAGAGGAGTACAGTGGTCTATAACAAAAGAGAAAATTCATTAACTCAAAAAGTCTAGTATTGCTAACATCAAAACTACTATATTTCTTTTCCTACATTCCAATTACATTGATTAACATACTCCCAGGTGCCTAAGGATATGGAGGCCTGGTGGCAATCATTAACGCAGCAATGAAACCCGTCACCAACATAATTTCTAACTAACTTGCTAATACTATACTAATAATTTTCTAACTTCTTAAAAGAATCTGTTTTTAGAAAGTTTAAAGCATCTTGTGCCTCTCATGGTTGGGAGGCTGTAAACAATCACATGTGGCCAGATAATCCTGTCAGGCAGGCTAAAGAGCCATCAGAGGAGTTTTTGGACTGAAACACACCCAGGAGATTTATTAACTGGAGTCCTAAGTTAACTCCTTTACAGAGAGAGGTGGTGGGGGATAACCCCCCATAATGTCAGAAGTATAGGTGAATGGCATAATGCAGCAAGGCAGGCAGACTCTGGTTTTGGGGTAGATGCATGAGCAGATCCAGCGAGACTCCCTTAAGGCCCGACTCTCCTTTGCCTGTTGGGCCCCTTAACCTCATGACCTTTGCCATGGGCAGGACTCCTCATGCTGGCTCCCGGCAACTACATCTTCCACACAATTTATAAAAAACCAATCATGTTGTGAATGCTTAGATAATGCTTAAATACAAGCAAACCTTCTTGAGCTTAGAAGTAAATTAGATTGATTAACCATTTTTCACAAATCACATGACCGTGCTTTATTATGTGCTAAGTCATGATGGACTCTTTGTAGCCCACCAGGGTCCTCTGTCCATGGGATTCTCCAGGCAAGAATACTGGAGTGGGTTGCCATTTCCTACTCCAGGAGATCTTCTCAACCCAGGGATTGAAGCTGAGTCTCTTGCATTGGAGGCTTGAAGTGGTACAATATGCCCCTTCTTTTTAAAAAATAGTTAAAAAAATTTTTTTTTTTACTTTACAATATTGTATTGGCTTTGCCACACATCAGCATGAATCCACCATGGGTGTACACACGTGTTCCCAATCCTGAACCCCCCTCCCACCTCCCCTGCCACACCATCCCTCTGGGTCATCCCAGTGCACCAGCCCCTAGCATCCTGCACCCTCCATTGAACCTAGACTGGCGATTCATTCCTTATATGATATTACACATGTTTGGGAAATAATTATTTATTTTTAATTGGAGAATAATTGCTTTACAACACTGTGATGGTTTCTGCCATTTGTCAACATGAATCAGCCATAGGTGTGTGTGTGTATATATATATATATATATATATATGTTTGTATGTATGTATATATATGCCCCCTCCCTCTTGAACATCCCTCCCACCCTCTAGGTTATCACAGAGCACCACATTGAAATCCCTGTGTTATACAGCAAATTCCCACTGGCTATTTTATATATGGTAATGTACATGTTTCCACACTACTCTCTCAATTTGTTTCACCCTCTCCCTCCCCTACTGTGTCCATGAGCCTGTTCTCTATGTCTGCGCCTCCATTGTTGCCTGCAAATAGGTTCATTTGTACAGTCTTTCTAGATTCCATATATAAGCACTAGTAACAGTCTCCCTCTCGATGCTTCTCCCAAAGACAGGGCAGATTCAAGGGGCAGGAGCAGACTCCACGTCTGGAGAAGAGATGCTGGGAAGGTGGCTTGAGCACACAGAGGGAGCTGATCTTGTCCATTTTTGCAAACGACTTGCTATGATCTCCCCACCCATCACCTGCAGTGTCTGTCGACTTGAGTTCCAGCCAAGGCACACTTTCTCCCTCCACGCTGATCTTCTTGTCACTCTCCCCCAAAGGCCGAGCATTTCTGGCCAGTTGTTTCTGATCCTGCTGCTCCATGGCTAGAATGCTCTCCCTCCGTGGTTGTCACTGACTGGTCACCTCATTCCAGGCCCAGGTAAGTGGTCTCCTGAAATCTCTACATGACCTAGACCAATTTTTCTAGGAGTAGAAACTCCTCCAGTCTGAGGGGTAAAAAGAGAAAGCTGCAGTTAAGTAAGCACTGTAAATAGTGTCCGGGCTCCAGGGTAATTATATCACAGTAGACTGTGAGCTCCATGAGGACAGGCATCAAAACTTCACACACACCTGCATATGGTAGCCATGTCATAAATGTCTGCTGCTCTGATTTTTGAAATGCACCAACATGATTGCCTTAGACCTGAAGCAATTATTTCACAAAACATGGAACACTTAAGGGAGAAGAAAAAGTCCCTGATATTGTCAAGTACAGATTCCTCCGTGACTCCCGCACAATCAGAGCCCTTTGTGAGCACCTGCTTTGATGTGGCTTTTTAATTATTCTTCTCCCTTCACAATAGAAAGAAGGTAATTACATTCCAGGCTCTTAATTATGAGCTTCTTGCCCAGTGCATCTGGTTCTGTTTCTGTCTGCAGAGCAGTGAATCACAGCTTTGCAGAGAGAATCGTGTGAGGAGCAAGCAGCACCTTTGTTTCGTTTTCCTAACAAAGAGATTTAAAAACGTCCCCCAGGCATGCAGGCTTCTCAGAGTGGATGTCACCCTTTCCAATCATCTTGTTTTCTAGCATCTTCACTCTGGCGTCTCAAAAGTACTACTGACATAAAAGCTCCTAAAGTTCACTCTGACACACTCATCCTCGCATTCAACTCACGTCTAATCAGTGCTTACTTTATTATATATGCTCTTCTAGGTTTTGGGCACATATTAAAAACTGTTACTGAATACAAATTATGTTCCAAGGCTACAGGACTGTTTGTTTTACTCTGTCTTGTAAGTCTGTATGCTTGTGGTTGTTCAAAAGTTTACTGTGGTGTTTATTATAATGTAGTTATAACAATGAGCTTACATTATTTTCAGTTAGGGTTTTGATTTCTTCAAATGTATCCATCCATAATCCCTTGGACTGCAAGAGATCAAACCAGTCAATCCTAAAGGAATCAACCCTGAATGCTCATTGGAAGGACTGTTGCTGAAGCTGATGCTCCAATACTTTGGCTACTTGATGGGAAGAGCAGACTCATTGGAAAAGACCCTGGTGCTGGGATATGTTGAGTGCATGAGGAGAAGGGGATGACAGAGGATAAGATGATTGGATGGCATCACTGACTCAATGGACATGAATTTGAGCAAGCTCTGAGAGAAAGCAAAGGCCAGGGAAAGCTGGCACGCTGCAGTCCATGAGGTCACAAAGAGTCGGACATGACTTAACAACTGAACAACAACAACCAGTCAGAAATTGAGCTCTTGCCCAGCCCAGCAGCAACACACTAACTGTACCTCATGACAGGTGCTTGGTTGGGGGTTGAAGGTGAGCATCTCTGTGGTCATTACAAATGGGCAGACTAATGTACTCTGACTGAGTCACAAAACCTGCCATCTAAGACTTGATTTATGCATTTAGCTTTGATCATACTCATCTGTGGGAAAATAGGATAAAAGAACACAAAGTGAAAACTGATCATTTTCCTTACAATCTCTCAGTGCAGACAGTGTTACCCTCACCAGACTTTCCAAAGTCTACCTCTCAAACCTCCAGCCTCCTTGCTCTTAGAAAATTACTGTCACGCAAAATATGGAGATTTGCTTATCGCTTTAAGCCTAAAATATATAAATGGAACATCAAACACTATTCAGAAGTTTGAGGAGAATTTCATCTTTGTTTGAATCATTGAGTAGATTACCAAGTGAGAACAGGGAAAAAACATAACTGACATTATCAGGGAAGAACACAAATCAGAACAAAGGACCCAAAGAACTGTTGTGTGGCTTTGGTATCCTTTGCTATTTGATCCGCTAGGTTTGACTTAAAATCCCTCACCATTGACAATGCATTAGTAACTCTGTGATTGATGAAATTCATGACATTTAATATCAATCAAAAGGAAAAATAAAGCACCATATTTAAGATAAAAGCTTGTACACAAGAAGTAAAGGAGAATTCAGCTATTCAACCACATGCACGAGTCAGAGATTCAAATACCCTGTGTTTATTTGCTGAAGAGTCATGAATCCAAAACATGGGGCTTTGAAACATTGGCCAGGAAGCTAAATGATCAGATACCTGAAAAGGAAATAGAATGTTAACTCTAATTAAGATCTCATACTTGTCCCAGCATTGCTACCTCACTGCCTGCTCAGCCAGTGGGATCTGGAACCCAGGACTCTGCAGCCTTGGGTCCTCATAAACTGGGCTTTGCCTTGGGAGATAGCTTTGCTGGTGAAAATCTTCAGTAGTCAAACCCCAGACAAAGCTTCTTCTCATTGTTCAGTTACTCAGTCATGTCTGACTCTTTGCAACTCCATGGACTTCAGCATACCAGGCTTACCTGTCCATTAACATCTCCTGCTGCTTGCTCTAACTCACGTCCAGCAAGTTGGTGATGCTAACAGAGCATCTCATCCTCTGCCGTCCACTTTTCCTCCTGCACTCAATCTTCCCCAGCATCAGGGTCTTTTCTAATCAGTCAGTTTTTCCCATTGGGGGCCAAAGTATTGGAGCATCAGCTTCAGCATCAGTCCCTCCAAAGAATATTCAAGGTTCATTGTTCAGTTCAGTTCAGTCACTCAGTCATGTAAGACTATTTGCAACCTCATGGACTGCAGCATGCCACGCTCCCCTATCCATCACCAATTCTTCGAGCGTGCTCAAACTCGTGTCCATCGAGTTGGTGATGCCATCCAACCATCTGATCCTCAGTTGTGCCTTTTTCCTTCTGTCTTCAGTCTTTCCCAGCATCAGAGTCTTTTCCAATGAATCAGCCCTTTGTATCAGGTAGCCAAAGGATTGGAGCTTCAGCTTTAGCATCAGTCCTTCCAATAAATATTCAGGACTGATTTCCTTTAGGATTGACTGGTTTGATCTCCTTGCTGTTCAAGGGACTCTCAGGAATCTTCTCCAACACCAAACTATTAGTTCTTCAGTGCTCAGTTAGCTTTATGGTCCAACTCTCACTTCCATACATGACTACTGGAAAAACCATAGCTTTGACTAGATAGACCTTTGTTGGCAAAGAAATGTGTCTTCTTTTAATATGCTATCTAGGTTTCTCATAGCTTTTCTTCCAAGGAGTAAGTGTCTTTTAATTTCATGGCTGCAGTCACCATCTGCAGTGATTTTGGAGCCCAAGAAAATAGTCTCTCACTTTTTCCATTGTGTCCCCATCTACTTGCCATGAAGTGATGGGACCAGATGCCATGATCTTAATTTTTTGAATATTGAATTCTAAGCCAGCTTTTTCAGTCTCCTCTTTTTCTTTCACTTTCATCAAGTGGCTCTTTAGTTCTTCTTTGCTTTTTGCCATAAGGGTGATGCCATCTGCATATCTGAGATCATTCTGCAATCTTGATTCCAACTTGTGTTACATCCAGCCTGGCATTTTGCGTGATGTATTTTGCATGTAAGTTAAATAAGCACGGTGACAATATACAGCCTTGACATTCTCCTTTCCCAATTTGGAACCAGTCTGTTGTTCCATGTCCAGTTCTAACTGTTGCTTCTTGACCTGCATATAGATTTCTCAGGAGACAGGTAAGGTAAGGTGGTCTGGTATTCCCATTTCTTTCAGAATTTTCCACAGTCTCTTATGATCCATGCAGTCAAAGTCTTTAGCATAATCAATGAAGGAGAAGTGGATGTTTTTCTGGAAATCTCTTGCTTTTTCTATGATCCAATGGATATTGGTAGTTTGATCACTGGTTCCTTTGCATTTTCTAAATCCAGTCTGAACATCTGGAAATTCTTAGTTCACATAATATTGAAGCCTAGTTTGGAGAATTTTGAGTATTGCTTTACTAGCATGTGAGATGAGTGCAAGCATGCAGTACTTTGAGCATTCTTTGACATTGCCTTTCCTTGGGATTGGAATGAAACCTGACTTTTTCCAGTCCTGTGACCACTGCTGAGTTTTCCAAATTTGCTGGCATATTGAGTGCAGCATTTTCACAGCATCATCTTTTAAGATCTGAAATAGCTCAACTGGAATTCCATCACCTCCACTAGCTTTGTTCGTAGTGATGCTTCCTAAGGCCCACTTGACTTCTCATTCCAGGATATCTGGCTCTAGGTGAGTGATCACACCATCGTGGTTATCTGGGTCATTAAGATCTGTTGCGTACAGTTCTTCTGTGTATTCTTGCCACCTCTTAATATCTTCTGCTTCTGTTAGGTCCATATCATTTCTGTCCTTTATTTTGCCCATCTTTGCATGAAGTGTTCCCTTGGTATCTCTCATTTTCTTGAATAGATTTCTAGCCTTTCCCATTCTATTGTTTTCCTCTATTTCTTTGCATTGATCACTTAGGAAGGCTTTCTTCTCTCTCTTTGCTATTCTTCGGAACTTTGCATTCAGATGGATGTGTCTTTCCTTTTCTCCTTAGCCTTTGGCTTCTCTTCTTTCCTCAACTATTTGTAAGGCCTCTTAAGACAATTGTTTTGCTTTTTTGCATTTTTTCTTCTTGGGGATGGTTTTGATCACTGCCTCCTGTACAATGTCACAAACCTCCATCCATATTTCTTCAGGCAATCTATCTATCACATCTAATCCTTTGAATATATTTGTCACTTCCACTGTATAATTGTAAAGGATTTGATTTTGGTCATACCTGAAAGGGCTAGTTCATGATCTGAGCCACAGTCACAGTCTTGTTTTTACTGACTGTGTAGGTCTTCTCCATCTTTAGCTGCAATGAATATAATCAATCTGATTTTGGTATGGACCATCTGATGATTTCCATGTGTAGAGTCTTCTCTTGTGTTGTTGGAAGAGGGTGTTTGCTATGACCAGTGCACTCTCTTGGCAAAACTCTGTTAACCTTTTCCCTGCTTCATTTTGTACTCCAAGGCCAAATTTGCCTGTTACTCCAGGTATCTCTTGACTTCCTACATTTGCATTCTAGTCCCTTGTGATGAAAAAAATATCTTTTGGGGGTGTTAGTTCTAAAAGTTCCTATAAGTCATCATAGAATCATTCAGCTTCATCTTCTTTGGCATTAGTGGTTGGGGCATAGACTTGGATTACTGTGATATTGAATGGTTTGCCTTGGAAACAAAGAGAGATCTAACTGTCATTTTTGAGACTGGACCCAAGTACTGCATTTTGGACTCTTTTGTTGACTATGAGTGAAACCTATTTCTTCTAAGGGATTCTTGCCCACAATAGTAGATATAATGGTCATCTGAATTAAATTAGTTGATTCCAGTCCATTTTAGTTCAGTGGTTCCTAAAATGTTGATATTCACTCTTGCCATCTCCCATTTGACCACTTCCAACTTACCTTGATTCATGGACCTAACATTCTAGGTTCTTATGCAATATTGTTCTTTACAGCATCAGATTTTACTTCCATCACCAGTGACACCCACAATTAGGTGTTGTTTTAGCTTTGGCTCAGCCTCTTCATTCTTTTTGGAGCTATTTCTCTACTCTTCTCCAGTAGCAAATTGGGCATCTACCAACCTGGGGAATTCATCTTTCAGTGTCATATCTTTTTTCCCTTTTCATACTGTTTGTGGGTTTCTCAAGGAAGAATACTGAAGTGGTTTTCCATTCCCTTCTCCTGTGGACCACGTTTTGTCAGCACTCTCCACCATGACCCGTCTCACTTGGGTGACCCTACATGACATGGCTCATAGTTTCTTTGAGTTAGACAAGGTTGTGCTGCCAGTGATCAGTTTGGTTAGTTTTCCGTAATTGTGGTTTCCATTCCAATGAATATTCAGTGTTGATTCTTAATGTGTTATTTCTGCTCTCACATCCTGGCATTTATGTCTGTAGGATGCAGCCACTCATGCCCTCATTTACAGAAGCCAGCTCAGTATCAGGCTGAAAAGAAGCAGTTCCTGAGACAGTGCAGGGGGAGAGCTGTCCCTGGTTTTATTCAAGGAGAATCTGTCACCTGAAGGTCCGTCTTCCTAATTCCTATTTGTCCATATCCTCCACATTCTGGCAGACCAAGTTTAAATCCTTCATAGGCTCATGGTGGTTCAGACAGTAAAGAATCTGCCGGCAGTGCAGGACATGTCAGTGGATCCCTGTGTCAGAAAG
The DNA here is from genome assembly GCA_006410875.1 of Neotragus pygmaeus. NCBI lineage: Eukaryota > Metazoa > Chordata > Mammalia > Artiodactyla > Bovidae > Neotragus > Neotragus pygmaeus. The sequence goes on along the minus strand of SJYV01010156.1, from coordinate 272,223 downwards.
ATCCCCTGGAGGAGGAAATGGCAATCCCCTCCAATATTCTTGCCTGGAGAATCCCTGTTGACAGAGGAGCCTGGTGGCTCCTGTAGTCCATGGGGTCACAAAGAGTTGGACGCAACTGAACAACTAACACTTTCACTTTGTCTGTTCACTTTCACTTTAGGCTCCTTGATGGTGATGACTCCTAAAGCCCAAGTTCATGAGCACCTCCTGACCCTGTGCCCCACCTCCACTGAGCTACACACTTAGGATGGGCTCTCTGGGCTGTGTGGGCACTGGACAAGCAGACTGATGGGTGTTGCCTGCAGGTGGGGACTCAGGAGCATGGTGACTCTGAGAACCATGGGATACAACCATCAGGGTGTGCAGGAAAAGTCACTGTTTGTCAGACTGGGCTCACTGATGCTATTGAGTGAGAAGATGCTTTGCAGCCCATATAATCTGAATGGTATATAGTAAGGAGTTATCTTTAAATTCAATTCCAAATTCCAAAGAAAGGCAATGCCAAAGAATGTTCAAACTACCGCACAATTGCACTCATCTCACATGCTAGNATCAGCCCTGGGATTTCTTTGGAAGGAATGATGCTAAAGCTGAAACTCCAGTACTTTGGCCACCTCATGTGAAGAGTTGGAAAAGACTCTGATGCTGGGAGGGATTGGGGACAGGAGGAGAAGGGGACGACTGAGGATGAGATGGCTGGATGGCATCACGGACTCGGTGGACGTGAGTCTGAGTGAACTCCGAGAGATGGTGATGAACAGGAAGGACTGGCGTGCTGTGATTCATGGGGTCGCAAAGAGTCGGACACGACTGAGCGACTGAACTGAACTGAACTGAACTATCTTTAAATTTCTTAAGGACACTAATCACTTCATTCTGGTAGTTATAAGATAACATCTATTAACTTCATTTTTCATATCTAGCAATTCAGAGCATAACACAAAAGCTCTTTTGTTCTCTGTGGCTATACACTTGCTGCATTTACTATGAATAGGATGCAAGTATACACTTAAACCCCTCCATTGGCTTAGAATAATGTAAGACAATTACAGTTATATATAAAATTATTTGTGTGTATGACTTATTAATTACAGAGCACTTCCAAAATGTGTGTGTTCTTTAGACTTCGTCACCACATTGTGTGTTGTTTGGACTTCATCATTGGATTTCCAAATATATTCTATGAATAAAGACACACTCACTGGTATGTCAGTGACCACAGAAGGATTTTCTCCAAAGGCTGTCCTGGGTTTTCGAGACTCAGCTCTGTGGGGAAGGTGTATGAAGGACAGAGATGGGGAGGCAGGACAGGTGAGAGCCATCTACGTCAGGATGTGAAGCTTCAAGTGGTATTGACCTTTTCTGGATGAGAGGGTGACCAAAGGATGGAGTTATCCTTGCCCTTTACTTGGTGCCCTGACCATGCATGCGGGGCAATTTTCTATTATAGTTTAGCTTTTTTACTTTTTTGAAAAGTTATTTAAATTTTCTTTTCTTTTCTTTTCTTTAACTTTCCAGCAAGGAAACATGATTCTCTTCCTCACTTTCCTGTATGGTGATGATGGCTTTTGTGAATGATCCAGGCACTGATAGATGTCTTGAAGTCCCAGAGAACATCCTGACAGAGCTGACCATCTGTCTTTTGACAGACACACAGATTCTAACCCTGCTCTAGTCAGACTACAAGCTGCATTGGTGGAAGTTTTCATTTATAAATAAATGAAAGAGAAAATTCATTAACAAAGAGAAAAACAATTCTTAACATTAAATTACATATTGTTCAGGGAGTATAAATCAAAATACAGTTCAAAAATGCCATGGGAATCATCTTCACACTGTAAAATTTCAAAATCAGTTCATACAGGTTCATAAGGCATGTGTTTCTGTCTTGAGGTGGCAGCAGACCATTCATGTGGGGCTGGGCTATGGCCACCCCCATGAGGCAGGGAGTAAATGAGGCATTTACACCAGGCTCTGAAACTGGGTTTGACAGGAAGTTAAGAGTGAGTGCCTCCTTTATGATCAAATGTAGGCAGTTAGACTAATTAATGTAAGAAGGCAAGATTCGGATGTATTATTTAGAATCAATGATGGAATGGTCCTTCACCATTCAGTATGTACTGAATCACCTGGTCCCCTTGGTGAGAACAGGTTCTCCCTACAGTCAAGAATGGAGGAGAAACCACTATGAACTCTTTCTGCACTGGAAATAAAAACTGTCAAAATTAAACTTTTTCATGCACTCAAAGTTCTTTTCAATAGTGAAGACACGCTTGCTTTGGTTTGTAAAACTTACTATTCAGTTTTTTAAAGTCACAGTTAAAAACTCAGTTCTTTAAACTTTTAGGTTCACTTAGAAGTATTATTCTAAGTATGAATCTAGGAATTATCAATAACTATAGTAATCAGGGCTTTTATTCTATTTATAAACTAATTACCATTTACCAATTAGCAATTGCCATTTTAACTGCATTTATAAAATATATTTAGCTCTCTCTTTAAGTATATCAATTTTCTGACTGAATTTCCTTAGGACTTGAATAAGTCTTAGAAATTAACCAAAATCTTTATATATGGTAAAATTTAAGTTCTCTGAAATGGCAAACATTGGATCTTCCCAAGCCAGGGATCGAACCCTGGTGTCTTGTACTGCAGGCAGATTCTTTATCTTCTAATCCACCAGGAAAGTCCAACTACATGGGTAAGTTGTTTATAACCTTTGTAAGGTTTCAACTTAAAATCACAAGCCTTAGTCAAGTTTTGAAATATATATTCTAAATTTGATTCTAATATCCGATTTCTTTTTCTAGGAAGCTGATTTTTGTTAAAGTCTTTAAGTACATGCTGCTGCTGCTGCTGCTAAGTCGCTTCAGTCATGTCCGACTCTGTGCGACCCCATAGAGGGCAGCCCACCAGNGACAACTACATGCAATGGGGAATTCTCACCTGGGTCTTGAACAGAAAAAAAGATAACTAGAAAGGGCATTGTGCTGCATGCTATGCTCAGTCACTTCAGTTGTGTCTGACTCTTTGCAAGCCCATGGACTGTCACCGGTCAGGCTCCTCTGTCCACGGGATTCTCCAGGCAAGAACACTGGAGTGGGTTGCTGTGCCCTTCTCCAGGGGATCTTCCAGACCCAGAAATCAAACCCATATCTCTGGCCTCTCCTGCATTGCAGGCAGGTTCTTTACCCACTGAGCCGCTTGGGAAGCCCCAGAGTGTATTGTAGGAGCAATTAGAAAATTTTGAATTTGAATGTAAATTAGATATAATTGTATCGATGGTAAATGTCCTAAGCCTAATTATATTGTGATGATGTAGGAGAATCTCCTTATTCTTAGGAGCTATACACTGAAATATTTGAAGGGTTGCATTGAGCCCTTTTTCTATGTGACAAATCCCCACAAAAGAGCAGCTATGTATTTAGTTTATTTTTCTATTTAGACTCAGCTCCCCTGGAAAGTTCCTGTGAGCTCTGTGGGGGTCCCTTGTGTGTCTGTGATCAGCAGCCAACTGTTTACAGCTTTGCTTCTGGGGCGAGTCTGGTGGTTGGCTGGAGTGACTAGGACCCTGTCTCTGTCCCACCTGCAGGTTAGTCCTGACTTATTCACAGGCAGAGGCAAAGTTCCAAGAAAGATACAGAGAGAGAGGAAGCCTGTGAAGTTTCTTGAGACCAGACCACAGAACTGATACAACCTCACGGGTGATGCATTTTCTCAAAGCAGTCACAAGGTCTGCTCAGAGTCTGGGGGTGGATGCCTCTGCGTCATGGTGGGAAAAACTGAGAAGTCACGTTGTAAAGGGCCTGGCTGTGGTGAAGGAAAAACTGTGGTCATTTGTGCCAACTGCCACAAGGATGGATGGGTGTTCCTTCAATTATACCTGAAATGTTTCTATAGGATTAAAAGCCTTCTAAATATAAAGCTCCAAAATCACTGTGGATGGTGACGGCAGTCGGGAAGTTAAAAGATGCTCGCTCCTTGGAAGAAAACCTATGACAAAACGGCAGCATACTAAAAAGCAGAGACATTACTTTGTCAACAAAGGTCCATCTGGCCAAAGCTATAGGTTTTCTAGTAGTGGTGTACGGATGTGAGAGTTGGACCATAAAGAAGGCTGAGTGCCATAGAATTAATGCTTTCAAACTGTGGTGCTGGAGAAGACTCTTGAGAGTCCCCGGACTGCAAAGAGATCAAACCAGTCAATCCTAAAGGAAATCAACCCTGAATATTCATTGGAAGGACTGGCGCTAAAGCTGTAATACTTTGGCCACCTGATGCGAAGAGCCAACTCATTGAAAAAGACCCTGATGATGGGAAAGATTAAGGGTGGTGGAGGGTGGGGAGGGGTGGCAGTGAATGAGATGGTTGGATGGCATCACCAGCTCAATGGACGTGAGTTTGAGAAAACTCTGGGAGATGGGGAAGGACAGGGGGGCCTGGCGTGCTGCAGTCCACGGGGTCGCAAAGAGTTAGATATGACTGCCTGAACAGCAACAACAAATAAGAAGTTGAAGAAAGAAATGGAAGCTAGCACTAGAAGTGAGATACCAAGAGATATCTCGTAAAGTTGTGCTGTGTGCTTAGTCGCTCAGTCACGTCCAACTCTTTGCGACCCCATGGATTCTAGCCCACCAGGCTCCTCTGTCCATGGGGATTCTCCAGGCAAGAATACTGGAGTGGGTTCCCATGCCCTNGCATCACGGACTTGATGGACATGAGTCTGAGTGAACTCCGAGAGATGGTGATGAACAGGGAGGCCTGACGGTGCTGCGATTCATGGGTGGCAAAGAGTTGGACACAACTGAGTGACTGAACTGAACTGAAGCAGGAAGATTCCTCACTGAACATTTCCCTGATTCATCACTCATGTTTCCAATCACCATTTCCCACCATTCAGCTCTGCCGACAGGCATAAACTTGACCAAACTCTGGACGATAGTGAAATACAGGGAAGTCTGGGATGCTATAGTCCACGGGGTTGCAAAGAGTCAGACACGATTGAGCAAATGAACAGCAACAACAGCTCTGCCATAAACAGTTGCCATAATATCTTTGATCAGATTCTTGTGCAGTGATTGAGAATAAAAGGCAAAACTAACTTGATGTCTCAAAAGAGAGGGTTGCCTCAGGATAGAAAACAGAAACATTATTCATTAGGATGATTTTAAGCACTGGAGTTGCTTGGAATATTAAACATGAATTTTTGCATGCACAATTAAGAATGAATATTTTTTCATGGCCCTTTGCCCTTCTTGAATTTTCTGCTCTCTAAACATCTAACTGTGACACCAGAGACAAAGACTGAATCCTAAACGTGGAGCTGGTCCCTGGCTGGTCCCAAGCTCCTTCAGCAGAGTGAGTGTCATGTTCGCACAGAGAATGCTATCACCTGGTACACCCAGCTGTAGGTCTCCACCAGTTAGTACACATTTCCATAACAAGTGGGCCCTTTCAAGCACACTTCATTTTTAATTTACTGAAAAAGTTTGACTTTCCACAGGGTCCCAAAACCATTAGGTGTGTATGAAGTTGCTGTCTCTGGATCTTTGTTCTTATGTCTCTATCTAGCAGAAAGATAGAAAAAGAGACATAGACACGCAGAGAGAGATAGAGACAGAAAGAAAATAGGGGAGAAGGGGTCATAGGATAAGTCAGATGCCAAGATAAACTTGCATTTCTACATTTTAGATATTCTGCATCTGTTTGAAAATTCTCTTCTAAAGTCTCATGAAGTTAATATTATTTAAAGAATTTTGTAATTTGGAAGCATTTTGTCGAATAATCTCTTTGAAGAGAGAATTTTGGATAAAAATAAAGACCTGATCTTGCTTCAGAGGCAGAAATGATCTCAGATGTGAATGCGGTTCATTTGATTCTTAAGGAAAGAGAGAGATTTTATTATTTAAAAGTTAAGAGTATACCTCATGCACTTTTCACAGCGACCCTTATATTTGATTAATTTTATAACTAAGACCCGAGAAATAGAGAAGAGTAAATGAGAGCTCAAAATGTCCACATTCATTGTAGGGACTATTGGAAAATTACTTAAACTGGGGAAACCTGAGGGATGGAATTGACTTGAAGTTTAAGTAAAACAGGGTTATTGTTGGGTCCTTTGCTTTATCCCTGGGTTTCTTATGGGAAACAGTTTCCCTGATACTGAACTGCTTGATAGGCAAAGATGACCTTGATTCAGACCTGAGGGGCTACTCCAGCAACACGCCCCCTCCTACGGCACCTTCCTTCTTTCCAGGCTGATGGTATCTGTTCTGCTTCACAAGTTATGAGGGCTAATTTGCCTTTACCCCAAGCTAGATTTAGCTTGAATGTGAAATCAGTCTAGAATCTAAATCTAGAATTGAATCATAGATACACAGAATCTCAGTTCCAAGATTCACATGGTGACAATCTAACAGACTGCTTTGCCATCACCTAAAGGTCAGGGTTGACTCTCAGCCAGCGTGAGGAGCCCTCCCTGCCCCCCTCACATCTCAGTCCAGTTAACTCTCAATTTTAGTGACAATCTTGTTACCACCACGCTTCCGATTGATTCTGTTAGCAAATTCTATTTCAGATGCAGAGGGATTCATCTTCAAACTAGCTCACAAAGGGAAGTTTATTGAATGGTTATGTCAGGAAGTTCAAGCTGTGAATTTTCAGGAGAGATGGATTTAGGGGGTCAAATGATGCAACAAGGAAACTGGGTCTCTTCATCTCTTCCATTTGCATTATTTGCTCCTAGATTTGTTCTCAGGAAGCTCATACTATGAGCCAGAATGAGGGCGATTGATCCTATAGGCTTACATAGCCTTTGCAGTCACACTTCTTTTATTATCCCACAGAAGCCCTGAGTGTTTCCATCAATTTTCCTTCCTAGGTTATCTAATAAACAGCACAGCAAGTGCTGAGCCCAGCACTACGGTCCCCTGGTTGGCCAGAACTGGACTGTATGTCTTTCCCTAAGATGATGGAAACTGAGGCTATTTTCATGTAAACCTAGTGAAAATGGTTTTCAATAACAAACATGTATTATCCTTTCCAAAAAATGAAGAAGAAAAACAGTATGAATTGATGCACATGAGAGATACTCTATTTCTTACACTTCAGTGTTATGATAAAGTAGGCTATATACAGATTCTTAGAGTAGTAATATATTATATAAAAATGTTGTAAAGGTATTGATACTGTGTTGTATCTTCCTTTGCTTATTAGTGATTTTACTATTTTGAGACCTGATGAGAAAAACATGAAGCAATGAAGGGGGTTCTTGAGAAATAGTTCTTGTCAGTCTGTGGCAGTTGTTCAAATTAACAGACTTACAAGATGTTTTATAGAGATAAGCCATGCCATGTCATGTAGAGTAATAGGCTTCATTTAGGGATATTGAATTCTATAGGCAATAAAGGTAAAAGATCACCCATGAAGCCATAGATAAATGATAGAGCTTTCTGAAAGAGGTTGTTTGCATGTGTGTGTGGTGCTCAGTCATCAGAGATTGCAGCAATCTATCCCTAAGGAATAATTGTTCTTTATATGTTAATTTCCAATTCACAAACAACAAATGTTTATGAAAATCCATGTATTCCTTTAAAGTCAATATATGCCAAAACCAATACAGTATTGTAAGGTAAAATAAAGTAAAAATAAAAAATTTTTAAAAAGTAATTAGAGCACCTAAAAAAATAAATAAATAAAGTTGCCTATTAAATTGTAAGCTCTAAAGTTGTGCATATTAGCTAGCAGAGGATTGATTTTCAGGAATACTTACAACTTAAAAACAGGTCAATCCTTCCACAATTCTGAAATAAAGCTTTTACCTAGTTTGGAATCTTTTCAAAGTTGTATTCAAAATAATTGAGAAACTTTAAAAATAAAGCTCATTTTTTAATATCAAATATACTATCTTCTTACTCAACATGGTTTATGACACACATATTTTTAGTACCTTGCTCCCTCAATGTTCTATTGGAATAAATGACTACACATTAAAATAAAATTTAATTTATTTCACCACTTTAAAACTAGGAGGAGGGCTACCAGCAGACCGGAGCAGTGAAGAATTAATGGACCCAATAAAGCCGGTGAGAAAGGGAAGACATAAAAATAAGTTCACATTTAGTGAAGTCTGGAAATAGTCTCAAGGAATGAAGCAGCAGAGCGTGAGAGCTGGGAGGAAGGCAGCTGGGCATGCTGGTCAGCTGACAGAGGAAGGGGAAATTGAGGAGTGCGTCCAGTCCTGTTGCTGAATAGGATGGGCAGATCTTCCCAGGACTGTCCATATGGGTCTCGTATAATTATAGATGTTCTTACAATGAAAGTCCATTGGACTGCAAGGAGATCAAACTAGTCAATCCTAAAGGAAATCAACCCTGAATATTCATTGGAATGACTAATGCTAAAGTTCCAATACTTTGGCCACCTCATGTGAAGAGCCAGCCAACTCATTGGAAAAGGCCCTGATGCTGGGAAAGATTAAGGGCAGGAGGAGAAGGGAGCAATAGAGGATGAGATGGTTGGATGGCATAACCAACTCAATGGACATGAGTTTGAGCAAACTCTGGGAGATAGTGAAGGACAGGTAAGTGTGGTGTGCTGCAGTCCATGGGACTGCAGAGTAAGACATGAGCAACAGCAACAACAACCCAATGGGATAAGTTATTTTCTTCCTACTCTGCACATAAGAAAATGAAGGTCCAGAGAGTTTCAGAAGTTACAAGCCAGGAAGTGGATAAGCCACTTATCCACTTGAAACAAGATACCTTGAGTTTATATTAAATGCTCTCAACATATACACCATTCTTTGAATTTTCTAAATAAAATAAATAATGGCTGTGATCATCTGAAGTGAAAAAGAAGTAACAATAAAACCAGATTTACAGTAAACATTAAATGTTGTTACCATTATGTAAGAAACTGGTCTAAAGTGATAAAATTGGAGTTTACAGTGATGGATGGTTTAGAGACAGACAACCAAAAGCATCTAGATACTAACAGCAGCTGTGTTTGATCGTAGTTTATTGTGCATGCATGGTAAGTTGCCTCAGTTGTTTCTGACTCTTTGAAAACTTATGGACTCTTTACAACATTATGCAGCCTGCCAGAGACTGTCCTGCATTCCTCTGTCCATGGAATTCTCCAAGCCAGAAAACTAGAGTGGGTTGCCATGCCCTCCAGGGGTTTTACCTAACCCAGGGATCAAACTCTCATCTCCTGAAGCTCTTGCAATGCAGGCAGATTCTTTACCATTGAGCCACTGGGGAAGCCCATTGGCTAAGGTGTCACTCAGAATATTTTACAAGCATGAATGCTTGTTTCCAAGGTAAATTAAAAGGGTGGACCCCTCAGAAAGATTATGTAGGCAAGTGTTCACCAAGAGTTGAAAAAATGAAAATATTCTCATTTCAGAAATGTGTAGTAAGAAATAAAGTGAAACAGAAAGATGACTGTATCAATCAGGGCTCACTGGAGAAACTCACCAATAGAAGCTACATGCATGTGAGAGAGTCACAATAAAGAATGTGTCTCATGTGATTGTGGGAGCTGATGAGTTTGAAACCCACAGGTCAGGTGGAAAACTCAGGTGAGCATGGGAGAGCAGTCATCATATAGTTCATCTTTGTCTCTAGGAAATCTCAGAGTTTGCCTTCAAAGCCTTTCAACTGATTGGATGAGGCCACCCTCCTTATCGAGGATGCTGCTGCTGCTGCTAAGTCACTTCAGTCATGTCTGACTCTGTGTGACCCCATAGATGGCAGCCCACCAGGCTCCCCCCTCCGTGGGATTCTCCAGGCAAGAACACTGGAGTGGGTTGCCATAGCCTTCTCCAATGCATGAAAGTGAAAAGTGAAAGTGAAGTGGCTCAGTTGTGTCCGACTGGTAGCAACCCCATGGACTGCAGCCTATCAGTCTCCTCCACCTGTGGGATTTTCTAGGCAAGAGTACCAGTGTGGCTTACCATTGCCTTCTCTGAAACCTTTTTTATTTCCTCTCAGTTGACTATAAGTATTACTCATGATGACAATGCACCCCCATATCAACACCCAGGTTAGTATTTGATTAAGTACTTGGGAGCTGTAGCCTAGCCAAGTTAACACGTAAAACTAACCATCATGAGTTCTCAACGTACATGACAGTTCATGGATTCCTGATTAAACTGTGATGGAAATAAAAGTCATAAATGTCTTTATTTCAGTTCAGTTCAGTCATTCAGTCATGTCTGACTCTTTGTGACCCCATGACTGCAGTATGCCAGGCTTCCCTGCCCATCACCAACTCCCAGAGCTTGCTTAAACTCATGTCCACCAAGTTGGTGATGCCATCCAATCATCTCATCCTCTGTCATCCCCTTCTTTTCTTGGTTTCAATCTTTCCTAGCATCAGGGTCTTTTCCAATGAGCTGGTTCTTTGCATCAGGTGGCCAAAGTATTGGAGTTTCAGCTTCAGCATCAGTTCTTNAGTTGGTGATGCCATCCAACCATCTCATCCTCTGTCATCCCCTTCTTTTCTTGGTTTCAATCTTTCCTAGCATCAGGGTCTTTTCCAATGAGCTGGTTCTTTGCATCAGGTGGCCAAAGTATTGGAGTTTCAGCTTCAGCATCAGTTCTTTCAATGAGTATTCAGGACTGATTTCCTTTAGGATTGACTTGTTGGATCTCCTTGCAGTCCAAGGGACTCTCAAAAGTCTTCTCCAACACCACATTTCAAAAGCATCAATTATTTGGTTCTCAGCGTTCTTTATAGTGCGACTCTCACATCCATACAGGACGACTGGAAAAACCACAGCTTTGACTAGATAGATTTTTAAATCAATAAATAAAGTCTGTGATGCCTAAACACCTCTAGAAAGATGACAGTGTTACAGAAAATAAGCTACATAGCAAAGAAAGAAATGAGACTAAATCTGAAGTTTGGACAATGGATAGAGAGAAGTAGAAATGAGTCAAGTCTTGCAGAAAGAATGGGTAAAGATAGAAAATTTTATAGTCATTTAGAAAGAGATATTGTAATCAAGTGTTTGATTAATGTGATCTGCTGCTCATGAGAGAACAACCTGTCGAATGTTTGGGTGGCTCAGGTTTTTCTACTTCAGAAGCAACTTTACATATTTACTGGTTTCAAAATTGACATGCACAGTATAAAAATAGCTACGACAATTTTACACTCACATACCAAATGACAAGTTTGACATTTATCTGTAAGACTGAGAAAATACAGATACTTTTGGGGTAGAAGATAAAGACTAGAAGATTCAAGGCTAGTCCTCGTGTTGGGAATAATCCATACTACCACACCTAGCACAGTTTAAAAGTCCCTGGCATTCTCTGTGCTGTGTCAGGATTAGTAAATATTGTTAACTTGGTATTAGGAGGTTGAATTGATAAACCACATGTTAAAACAAAGGAGATGACAAGTGAACATGCCAACGAGTCAACTGCTCATTCACCTTGTGTTTCTAGTCTAGACTTTTCCTACACACAAAATTACATAGTACATGGCCTCTGTAGTGGCCTCTTTCACCTGCCATGATGCTGTCAAGATTCATCCATGATGGTGCATGTATCAATATTTAATCCCTGTTATTGATCTGTTCATCAGCTCATGAACATTTGAGCTGCTTCTGCTTTGGGCCTGTCATGAGCAATGCTGCTGTGAATATTCATGAACAAGTGTTTAAGTGGGCCTGCGTGTTCACTCTCTCAGGTATATACTCAGGAGCAGAACTTTTTAAACATCATAACCCTATGTTTAACATTTTGAAGAACAAAAACACTGGTTTTCAAGGCAACTTTGTCACTTATACTCTCACCATCATGTAAGTGTGTTCTAATTATTCCTCACACTTATTATTGACTATACTTTAAAACATTATATCCCTCCTAGTTGGTACAAAGTGTATGTCATTTTTGTATTTAAATCATCATCTCAATTTTCTGATGACTAATGATGTTGAGCTTTTCTCGTCTGCCATTTGTAAATCTTCTTTCAGTAACTGTGAAAACCCACCTTCCATTTTTATTTGAATTTCATCTTTTATTGTTTAATTGTCAGAGTTCTAAAAAAATGATTTGGACTATTTTTTCCAGTGTTCTTTGCCTTTATGGAGGAGGGGAGTATTGGAGGTTCTACTTTACTCATTCTACTGGTATCACTGGCATCTCTTACTTTTGAATAATCTAAACACTGGAAGCAATGCCCCTGTGAGCACTAAGAGTCAGTGGTGCACACGTGACTTGGCTGAGCTGACTCTGTGTCCATCAGGAGTATTTCTGACTAGATGAGGATGGAGAGTGAAGTCAGCAGTGCAGACGCCCTGAGGCTCCAGGGACAAGGGGGATGCACAGAGAGCCCCCACAAGAAATGTATGCACAGTGCTCCTGTGGGTCCAGCCCTGTCAGGACTCTGGAGACTGGCGAGAAGGGGCTTTGACTTAATGTTTTGGTTAGATTGTGAGTATAAGGCAAAGTAATAATAATCAACACAGTAGCAAGTGCTGGAGTTTGGAAATCTAAGATCTTTTTCCCACTATGCAGTGAAATGATCACCACACGTTGGTCTTTTCATTCAATATTCCAAACCGAGAGGAATTGCAGTCAATAGCATTGTTGCTCTGATAGGAAGGATGACAACGTGTTATTGGAACAAATTCTCAAGGCAGAAAGAAAATGACTAGCATTATATCATCTGGCTTCAACCTGAGTTATTTTAGTCCATTTACTGATATTTTTCAAATAAGAACAAATTTCTTTTCTTTGCAAAACTGTAAGTCANGTATAAGGCAAAGTAATAATAATCAACACAGTAGCAAGTGCTGGAGTTTGGAAATCTAAGATCTTTTTCCCACTATGCAGTGAAATGATCACCACACGTTGGTCTTTTCATTCAATATTCCAAACCGAGAGGAATTGCAGTCAATAGCATTGTTGCTCTGATAGGAAGGATGACAACGTGTTATTGGAACAAATTCTCAAGGCAGAAAGAAAATGACTAGCATTATATCATCTGGCTTCAACCTGAGTTATTTTAGTCCATTTACTGATATTTTTCAAATAAGAACAAATTTCTTTTCTTTGCAAAACTGTAAGTCAGCTCTCAGAGAATTGAGATCGTTTGGCTCAGGGTTGAGGAAAATTATCACAGCATTCATTTTTAGAACTCAAACTTAATTCACCTCAAGCACCAGGAAAAAAAATTAAATCTTCTCAGGAAACAGATGATAAGGATGAGGCTTGTCTGCTTTCACAATAATACAGGAATTTTCTGTAAATATAGAAATTCTATGTATATAGTTTCTGAGCCACTTTCCAACACTGCCTCAAATAAACTCTTATCAATTTTGCAATCCCTGTTCCAGAAACAATAAAAATAACTAATACTCATCGTGCCCTGACTGCTGCTGAGCCCTGAGCTGATTGTTTCACCGACATTATTTCCTTTAATAGTCATGTAAATTCTTCAAGGCTGATATTTTTTATTCATAGATATTTTTTATTTATAGATGATGGTTCTTAAGCCTGTAAAGGGTAAGTGTTCTGAGCAGACAATACATGATAGAATAAGGACTTGAATTCCGATTGGTTCTTTGTTACTCCATGTCCTCCTCCCCCGTCTCTGCTTCAATGTGGGGCACGTCCTTGCCTCCACAGCATACATGAATGAAAACACAGTACATCATTTCTTTCCCAAAATAGTTACAGAGGAAAATATTCAGCTTCTCACATCTGAGTTTCCTAAGAGGCTGGGGTTTCTACATAGGACAGATATAGACCCTCAGTCCTGTGAGATGTGTGAGCCTGGCTGGGTTGGATTCAATCTGGTTCACTCCTGGTCTGTATTTAGTAAACCCCACTTTGCACAGGTGTGCCATCAAGATGAAAGAAGCAAATCCAGATATGTTCTGACATACTCCAGCTAGTTATCAGTAAATGTTAATTTTCTTATACCAGAGCAGACTCGAGGAGACTGAACTAATCCATTGTAGAAGCTGAGGGTGTAATCTGGACATGAGATGCTTTAGGAAAGCTTATGGAATTTATTTCACTTATCTGGAAATAATCGCTAACCTTAAAACAACTCTGTCACTATGGCATGTATTTGAATTTCTTTAACAATGATTCTTTCATGTCAAAAAATGAATATTTTTGAATATTCATTTCAAGGACATTGAAATATTCATTCACATAAATGAATGAATATTCATTTCAAGAAATGAATAGGTTCCAGTTTCATCCACTGGATGTGGAGGTGGATGAAAATGGAACCTGTTATACAGAGTGAAGTAAGCCAGAAAGAAAAACACCAATACACTATACTAACACATATATATGGAATTTAGAAAGACGGTAACGATAACCCTGTATGTGAGACAGCAAAAGAGACACAGATATATAGAACAGTCTTTTGGACTCTGTGGGAGAGGGAGAGGGTGGGATGCTTTGGGAGAATGGCATTGAAACATGTATAATATCATATATGAAACGAGTCGCCAGCCCAGGTTCAATGCATGATACTGGATGCTTGGGGCTGGTGAACTGGGACAATCCAGAGAGATGGTACCAGGAGGGAGG
>SJYV01010156.1:169430-257282 GCA_006410875.1 Neotragus pygmaeus | reverse complement strand
TACAATATTGTAAAGTAATTAACCTCCAATTAAAATAAATAAATTTATATTTTAAAAAAGTGGCTATCCTGGGGGCGGAGCCTGCGGACGGTCGCGTGTGGAGAGTTCGCGTGGCGCAGGTGGTGGGGCCGGTGAAGGACCGCGAGGCCTTCTAGAGGCTCAGCTTCTTGGACCAGGCCGCCCCCTGCGTCCTCGCGCAGGACCCAGAGAACCAGGCGCTAGCGAGGTTTTACTGCCACACGGTGAGGACCATAGCGAAGCGGCTCGTATTATGGCGGGACCCCTCGGTGAAGCGAACTCTCTGCCGTGGCTGCTCTTCCCTCCTCATCCCGGTCTGACCTGCACCCAGCGCCAGAGACGCTGCAAGGGTCAGCGCTGGACTGTACAGACCTGCCTGACGTGCCAGCGCAGCCAGCGGTTCCTCAGAGACCCGAGGCATGTGCTCTGGGGAGACCAAACGAGGCCCAGCTGGGGAACCAGATCCCAAACCACCACAGCCCTTGCCAAACACAGCCCATCCCATTCCAGCCCAGCTTCCTGAAGAGAAAGTGCAGCCTCAGAGCTCCAGTCACCAGTGATGGACTCACTCTGTCTTCCAAATAAATTTTAATTAAAAAAAAACAAAAACAAAAACAAAAAATCAGGATACAGGATGCTTGGGGCTGGTGCATGGAGATGATCCAGAGAGATGATATGGGGTGGGAGGTGGGNCCAGATTATTTTTAGAATACTTTTGATCAAAATATTTCATTTCCATTATATTTCATGAGGAACATGAATCTCACTTGGATATAATAGCTCTTGCCTTAGTACTAAAATTGCTGTTATAATTTTTATAAAAATAGTATTTTTCCTTGTCTCATTTCTTGGGAAACAATTTTAGAAAACGTTGTGTTTGCCTATACACGACATTTCCCAAATGAGAGATAATTGTCTAGATCTCTGCCATGATATGGTTCCTTTTCATTAGAAATATTATCATATTTATTGAGTATTACGTTCACAGATTTCAGTATGTGTTAGTATCAATGGTATTCATGTTTCTCTAAATTCAGTTAATTACACAAACAATATTTGCTTCCCAGGTGTCACAGTGGTAAAGAATCTGCCTGGCAACATAGGAGACATAAGAAGTGCAGGTTCAATCCCTGGGTTGAGAAGATCTCCTGGAGGAAGGTATGACAACCCACTCCAGTTTTCTCACCTGGAGAATCCCATAAACAGAGGAACCTAGTGGGCTAGGGTCCATGGGGTTGCAAACAGTCACATATGACTGAGCATGCACACACACTCAAACAAAACAGCTATTTCAAAACATGGAAATGAAAAGAAATTGTGATTTCACCATTTAAAAAATCATTTTTAGATATTTTTGACTAACATGTATAACATGTACCAGAAAGGGGCACAAAACATAAATCCACAGCTTAATGAATTATCGTAACCCAAGGAAACCAGCATCCTGCCCAAGAAACTGGATATAATAGCAGCCAAGAAATCATTATCTTACTTACATACTTTTTTTGCTCCCTGAAAGTACCTACTAGTGTGCATCATGAACCTCTATTCTACAAGTTTTGAACTTTAAACTAAGGGGATCACATAATTTGGATTGTTTTGTTTGTGTTTTATATTAGTCGATAGCATATGTCTTGAGATTCATACACATGTATGTATAGATGAAATTTGTTCTTTTTCCTTGCTGTATAATACTTCACAATAAACTTTGATCACAGTTTATTTAGCCTTTGTACAAGTGATGGATATTTGAATAATTCTCAGTTATAATAAAAAAATTCTGATAGACTCTCTTACCTGTATCAGTTGGCAAACTTATTTATGCATTTTTCTTGGATATAAAACTAAGAGAGGGATTATTGGATCAGTGCTGTCCCTGTATTCAAATTTAGGACATATTCTAGATGGTCTGTGTTGATTTACACTCCCACTAGTAGTACATGAACCTTCCTAATTAATGAACACCCATTCCTACTCTTACAGTTTAAGTGATCAGTTTTGATAATGCAGCATGTTATCTCTTTGTAGTTTTAATTGGCATGATTACTAAAGAGATTGAGAATTAAAGTTCTTAATATTAATTAATAAATATTTCCCTTTATTGATAGTTCTTTTATGCCCGTGTGAAGGAAACTTATTGTATCCTAAGACCATGAAGATCATTATATTATCTTTTGGAAATTAATATGCTGTATTTCAAAATTAGATGCTCAGTCTGTCAGTATTTGATTCTGTTCTGTGAAGTTGTGTTTATTTTCTTTTCGTAAAGATAACCTACTGGTACTATACTTCTTTATGAAAGGCAGCCTTGCCACATTTCTCTGAATGGCTAATTTTGTCACAAATTAAGTGTTCAAATGGGTGCATGTGTCTGTTGGACGTGCTGTTCAGTCTCATTGTTCTGTGTTTTAAAAATTCTTACATCAATTCCTTACAGGCTAGAAAAGTTTTGATATGTAGAAAACTAACTCTCTTAATTTGTTCTTACTCTTTCTAACATAGGTGTAGACAAAAATAATGGTCTCTCCCGAATATGTCCACACCCTAATTCCGATAACCTATAACTACGTTATTTTTACATAGGAGAAGGGAACTTTCAGATGTGCTTAAATCAAACATTCTTAAAAAGGGAGATTTTCCTCAGTTATGTGAGCTGGCTGATGTCATCACAAGAGTCCATTTACAGGAAGACAGAAAAATCAGGTCAGGAAGGAGAGGTGATGATAAAAGGCAGTTCTGGAGTAATGGGACCTTGAGTGAACAGCAAGGGCAGCCTCTAGAAATTGGAGAAAAAGGGAGGGAATAAATCCTGTCCTTGAGCTTCCAAGGAGTGTGGGGCCAGTGACACCTTGGTTCTAGGACATTTTACTCAGAACTGTGAGTTAATAACTTTATGTCATTTCAACCCGTTATATGGGTTAATTTGATAAGCAGCAATAGAGTATCAATACGAGAGTCTTTCTTTTTCCTGAACCACATTTCTTCTCATATAAACTTGAAATTATATTGTCTGCTGGAGTTTTGATAAGGATTGCATTGACTCTGGATCCAACTGGAAAGAAAAGCATATTAAACTTCCCTCTCCAAATAACCTGGAGTCAAAGAGAAACTTGGGGGCTCGGGGGTCGTCAGGATGTTCTGGACGGGACCCAGGAGGATACTGGAGAACCTCTGTTCAGTCTATTTCCAACTTCTTCCCTCTTTTTCTCACTTCCTTTATCCACATCCTCTCATCATAACTCCTTCCAGGTCACTGCTACCACATGGCCATTCTTACAGCAGGAAAAAAGACTTCATATAACGAACTCCCCTCAAGGTAAAGTAATAACTTATTTTTATGGAGGCATAACATAAAAGGGTAAATAATGAAATGCCACCCATCCCCCATATATTTTATTTGTAAGAAAACTTCCTTGTGTAACTTTGGCAGCTTGTAACCTTCCAAGGATTGTTCAAGTCACAGTATAAATGCAGCTGACTTCCAGTTTTTAAAGTATAAAAAAAGTCATATGGTGTATTATACATTTTTAGAAAGACTCCATAGTAATACAAATGTGTGAGCCATTGGATAATAATAACCATATTACTTTTGGGAGTATCAGCTGTATTATTTATTTAACACTCCTGAAAATGTATTCTTCTTATTATTAAAATTTAAATATAAGGAAATGAAAGCACAAAGAAGTTAAGTGACTCCTCGGAGCTCATCAACCTTGAGTCTGAATGCTGCCAAGCAGATATTTGAATTTCAATGTGTCTGATCCTGGACATAGCTTTATCCACCGGTCAACAATTGCTGCAATCTTCTAGAGTGATAGATGAGGACTTAAACATATTTGGGGGACTACTATGGTAAAAAGAATTTAAAATCTGGTCTTCATAATAATAAGAGGTAATCTCCCTGATTTTAGCAGAAGGTTCCTATCTAGGGGTGGAGGTCGGGATGAATTTGCATACCATTGAAGGTTTGGATCCTGTCAAGGACAATTAATCACCTTATCCCATTGAAAGAGAGAGAACATAAATAGAACTTTCTCTACGTACTTTTGGAAAAATCTCACATCCATATTTCCATCCTGCATACATTTAAGATCCTCTAAAGTCAGTGTAAGATGAGGAATTTGCCCTTATACCCTTGGTCATATTCAGTCACCTGAATGCCTAAGGAGCTGAAAGCTTATTTTATCCTCAGACTTATTAGCTAGGCTATAGAAGTCATTTTTTCTGCTGTTGTTTAGTTGCTCAATCATGTCCAACTCTTTGCGACCTAATGGACTGTAGCCCATTAGGCTCCTCTGTCCGTGGGATTTCCCAGGCAAGAATACTGGAAGTGAAGTGAAATGTAGTGAAAGTTGCTCAGTCATGTCTGACTCTTTGCGATCCCATGGATTGTACAGTCCATGGAATTCTCCAGGCCAGAATACTGGAGTGGGTAGCCTTTCCCTTCTCCAGGGAATCTTCCCAACCCAGAGATTGAACCCAACTCTCCCACATTGCAGGCAGATTCTGTACCAGCTGAGCCACAAGGAAAACTGGAGTGGGTTGCATTTTCCTTCTCCAGGAAATCTTCCTGAGCTAAGGATCAAACCCGCATCTCTTATATTGGGCAGGTGGGTTCTTTTCCACTGAGCCTTCAGGGAAGCCCCACATAGAAGCTATATTTATTTGTTCTGATTTTGGCACGTCCATTCTAGAATGAATTTTTTTCCTTATAAAGATGACCTGTTTGGAAAGAACTGTAGCACTGGTCACAGAAGAGGGAAGCTGCAGTTAAACAGGTGGATTTCCCCTTAGTTTCCCATCTACTATCTCTGTTTAGTCTCACTATGACCAAAGCCATTTATTAATATCTGAAAGGGGAAATAGCCCTTCCTCAAGAACTGAAGAGAGGGCTATACATTTTTATCAGCACAATATGTATGCATCAGTATCTGTGCAAGATGAAATATGAACAGGATGACATGACAGATTTGTTGAGGAAGATCAGTGATCTGTGTCTATGGCTCTCATTCTCTGTGTGTCTGTTTAGATGTAAAACTCTCACACTCTGACCTTGTCAACACTTTCCCTTAAACTCATGTACACAGCATCGTCCTCTGTCCATAGATTCATGCAGCATACGACTGACTTAGGACTTACAGGGCTAGCAGGGCTTCTCCAAGGCAATCCGACATCCAGGAAAGAGAAAGAGCTGAAGACCAAAGCCAGAGTGTGATCTGTGTAAATGTGCTGAGGAAACACCAAGCATCTTTCTGTCCTAGATAAATGATAAATGGCCTTAACTGTTACTATGTTGTTTTAGTGATGTGTATTTTGGAATACACTAGATGAATTATTCTTGTCATTTAGCATTTGAACACTAACAGTTTTCAGGATTTTATGTGGAAAGAATTTGGTCTTTCTTTCAAACACAGTTTATCAAATAAAATGACCAGTAATAAAGAAAAAAGTTCTCTTCTTCTATTGATTATATTATCAAATTTTAATGTATCAACCTTATATATATATATCTGTTTCCTTTTTCAATAAATGAAAACTTTCTGAAATCCCATCAAATAGACAAATATTTCTCCTTATAGCAATCACTATTTCTGTCAGGGTCTACATTTATTCCAAACTGACCAATTCAAAACACTAAAACGTTTTTTAAATTAATCAAGCAATGCTTTTCAATGCCTATGGTTTATAAGATCCTGTAGCTGGCATTGTAAAGGATGTGCTGTTTAAAATACAAGGTCCATCTTCCACTAGCCTTGTAATCTAGAGAGAAAAATAAAAGATATGCACATGAGAAGAAACTAATGTCCAACCTATAAAGTGTAAGCTAATTGTGTGGAAAGTTAAATTGTCTTCTTCCTAAACAGCCTTTATTTCTGTCATATGCTGCTGACCATGCTTCATCATCTCATTTGTGTGCATTTTCACTTGTCATGTCTACTTCCCTTCTTTTCATCTCTAATCTTCCCAACATTTGCCTGCAGAGAAATTTTCTAATGAAAATAATTTTATCGTAGATCTTTGGAGCTATAGGTTGTCTTAAGAATCTCATTTAGAAGCTACTTTTTGTATTCACTGCCGTGGCTACAACAGAAATGATCACGTGGTAGAAACAAGTGCTTTCATTTGTCGAACTAGATATCTGAGCTTCCTTTTCCCTCCGTGACATTTTCCTGTCATCTCCCATGGTTTTCATGATTTTCTTCAAAACCATGACACTAAAGTGTCAGGTGTGTTATCATCTGTGCTCAGTTTACCCACCCATCTTATCTGAGAGACTCCACAACCCACTCTGCTATTTTAATTAAACCATTGACTTCATAACCTTCAGAAGGCACTATTTTCCTAACACAATCTTTGGCCTTCTCCATATTGCATTAAATGTTACAACTTCACTTGTCCTTGAGCAGAAAATAAAGATGCTTGTGGCAAATAGAATATTTGTGGAATATTATCTGGCCCTAAGAAAGAAGGAAATCCTGCATTTGCAACAGGGCGGATGGACCTTGAGGATGTTATGCCAAGTAAGATGAGTTGTATGCAGAATTTAAGAGTCAAACTGCTAGAAACAGAGAATAATAAGATAGCTTCACAAGTCAGAACATTTTTCATCCACTATGTCTTTAACAAGCTTCCTACTTTTTCTCCCCACCTTCTTCTTCTGTGACCTGTAACACAGGGGGCTAGAGGCAGAGGCCACCCCNGCTAGAAACAGAGAATAATAAGATAGCTTCACAAGTCAGAACATTTTTCATCCACTATGTCTTTAACAAGCTTCCTACTTTTTCTCCCCACCTTCTTCTTCTGTGACCTGTAACACAGGGGGCTAGAGGCAGAGGCCACCCCAGTTCTGGGGACACGAAGCCCAACCCTGAGGTAGCAGTGTCCACAGTATGCAAACTGTCTCCTTGCAGAAAGAACTGGGGGTGGGCGCTTGTCTGCCCTGCGTTGGCTCTGGGGGAGCAGGGGAGAAACAGTCCTTTGTTTGCCAAAGTCCTGTCAGAATCTTCCTGAATGTAAGACCCACCAGCTATCAGAACCAGGTGGTTTGGGATAAACCTGCTTCTGTAATATTTGTTTAAATTATAATTTTATAAACTCTGAATACAGCACCCCTGCCCTGTAACTAGTCTTGAGTCTACAAGGGGGTTCCCAGAATACTAATGATACTTCCTTAAAGTTCAGTAGACTTTTAAAATAATAGGCATTATGAGCTTGGCAATATCTCTGTAAATCATCTAATGGAAGAAATTATCTTCAGAAACTTTGAAGGAATTAAAAAAATATTTTTCTGAGCTTTCAGCTTTTAGAGGAAATGAATACTCAAAATGACCTTATCTTAAAAAAATTTTTTTAAATTGAAGGATAATTGCTTTACAGAATTTTGTTGTTTCCTGTCAAATCTCAACATGAATCAGCCATAGGTATGTATAGGTATACATATACCCCCTTCCTTTAGAAACTCCCTCCCATCTCTTGGGACTTCCCTGGTGGCTCAGATGGTAAAGCGTCTGCCTACACTGTGGGAGACCTGGGTTCAATCCCTGGGTGGGGAAGATCCTCTGGAGAAGGAAATGGCAACCCACTTCAGTACTCTTGCCTAGAAAATCCCATGGACAGAGGAGCCTGGTAGGCTACAGTCTATGGGGTCGCAAAGAGTCGGACANAATTGAAGGATAATTGCTTTACAGAATTTTGTTGTTTCCTGTCAAATCTCAACATGAATCAGCCATAGGTATGTATAGGTATACATATACCCCCTTCCTTTAGAAACTCCCTCCCATCTCTTGGGACTTCCCTGGTGGCTCAGATGGTAAAGCGTCTGCCTACACTGTGGGAGACCTGGGTTCAATCCCTGGGTGGGGAAGATCCTCTGGAGAAGGAAATGGCAGCCCACTTCAGTACTCTTGCCTAGAAAATCCCATGGACAGAGGAGCCTGGTAGGCTACAGTCTATGGGGTCGCAAAGAGTCGGACACAACTGGGCGACTTCACTTCACTTCACTTCCCATCTCCTGCCCCATCCCATCCCTCTAGATTGATACAGAGCCCCTGTTTAAGTTTCCTGAACCATATAGCAAATTCCACTGGCTATCTATTTTACATATGGTAAGTAAGTTTCCATGTTACTCTTTCTATACATCTCACCCTCTCCTCCCCTCTCCTCATGTCCATAAGTTATTCTTTATGTCTGTTTCTCCACTGATGCTCTATAAATTCTTCCATACCATTTTCCTGGATTTTGCATATATATATGTTAGAATACGATATTTATCTTTCTCTTTCTGACTCACTTCACTCTGGTTCCAGTTTCATCCACCTCATTAGGACTGACTCAAATGCATTCATTTTTATGACTGAGTAATATTCCACTGTGTCTGTGTACCACAACTTCTTTATCTATTTATCTGTCAATGGACATCTGGGTTGCTTCCATGTTCTAGCTATTGTAAATAATGCTGCAGTGAACAATGGGATACATGTGCTTTTTTCAATTTTTACTTTCTCAGGGTATATACCTAAGAGTGGGATTCCTAGGTCATAGGGGGGTTTTATTCCTAGTTTTTTAAGGTATCTCCATACCATCTTCCATAGTGGCTATATCAATTTACATTCCCACCAAAAGTGCAAGAACGTTCCCTTTTCTCCAGTATTTATTGTTTGTAGATTTTTTTGATAATGGCCATCTGACTGGTGTGACATGATATCTCATTGTAATTTTGATTTGCATTTCTCTAATAATGAGAGATGTTGAGCATCTTTTCATGTGTTTGTTAGCCATCTATATGTCTTTGGAGAAATGTCTGTTTAGGTCTTTTCCCCACTTTTTGATTGGGTTGCTTGTTTTTCTGGCATTGAGTTGTGTGAGCTGCTTATATATTCTGAAAATTAATCCTTTGTCAGTTGTTTCATTTGCTATTATTTTCTCCCATTCTGAGGGTTATCTTTCCACCTTGCTTATAGTTTCTTTTTGCTGTGCACAAGCTTTTAAGTTTAATCAAGTCCCACTTGTTTACTTTTGTTTTTATTTCTGTTACTCTAGGAGGTGGGTCATGGAGGATCTTGCTTTGNACAGAGAGTCAGACTCGACTCAGTGACGGATCAACAACAACAGCCTTATAAATTAAAACAATATTGTATTTTCTCCTGCAATTTGTTTTTTCATGTCAGATACTAACAACACAACCCACATAGCTGCCAACTACAAAAAATAAAAATGGATAAGAGACAATCTCTTTTGCCTCTGGATCACTACAACTCATGTGGCTGTAAGCACACCCCTAGGACTTGGCTGCTGTCACTTCAGGTGACCACTGCCCACAGTGAAGCATCCTTTACTGGTCTGTGAAGACCTCCCTAACATGCTCCACATTGGCCAATCTGTGGTCCACCCTCCACAAGTGAAAGCGGGTCCTCTCCCTGTCCCACCTACGGGACGAGAGCTGGAAGTCTAGGGTGTGTAGACATGCACTCTGGAGATATAAATCACAAATGTGCCTGCTGGTTTATCACTACCACCTGCAATAAATAAAAAATGGCCTTGTCTTCTGTCTTCACGGCTGGCTTCTCATTCAAATGAACATTTGTCAGTAAATACCTTACCTGATGGGAGCTATTTTTCAGGTGATCAAGCAAATATATCCTCTCTAAGTCTTTAGATTATTTGATTCATTTGCCATCTTTGCATATGATGAAAGAAGTTTTATTTCTTCAGAACAATTTGAAAGTGAAAGTGCTAGTCATTCAGTCATGTCTGACTTTTTGAGACCCTGTGGACTGTAGATCGCCAGGCTCCTCTGCTCATGGAGTTCTCCAGGCAACAACACTTTAGCTATGTCCATGGAAATCTCCAGATAAAACAATTTAGCTATGGCCTAACTGTAAAGCTCTTCTGAAGTGTCTGTTGATTGTAGCTTTAAATAAAAATAAAAATTAACTCCAGTTTTCAGCAATAGAAACCATTATCAAGATAAAGAGTAAGGAGTCATCAACAGTGACTAAATCAGATAAGTTTCAGTCTCTTATTACAGCAAGTGCGATTGACTCCACCTGCATGTATATGTGTGTTTTATTGATTTTACATCTTTGCATGGTGTTATAATGTTTGTTTATGCACCTGCATTTTACTGACTGTGGTTATTTATCACTACTTTTGATGTTAGGAAATCGGAATTCTAGCCTTGGGTTTGTAAATATCAGATGTGAAATTTGCAGCAATTGGCTCAGATTTTCTGGACTTCAGCATCCTCATCTATAAATACTAACTTTCCATTTTTGTTGTGAGACACTCAAAAAAATATCAGTTATGTTTACATCTAAGAAAATCTTGAGATAACATTGAAATTAATGTTTTTATATTATACCAGAATTAATATCTTAAATTATTTATGCAAATTTTTTGACATCTCAGTTTTTCCTCTCCTTTCCTCTCCTTTCATCTCTGATCCACTGACTCCATTTATGATGGACTAACTGTTGCAGGTATACATCATTCTCCCTGTGAATCACATAAAATGGGGTGAGAATGGGGAGGCACAGCATCCCTTCTTCACTCACTGGTCCTTTAAGATACAACACAGGGACTCTATTTTAGAGGTACTTTGTAGTTCTAGCAACATTTTTTCACTCATATTGCTGATGCCATATTTGTATTACTATTGAAGTAGTATCTTTCATTTTCTTGAGGTTGAAAAATTCAAAAAGAATGAGAAGGAACCTACTGTTTAAGGGTTGACTAATATTTTTGGCATTTCAAAGTATTTTCTCATTTAGTGACTGAGTTGCCCTAGAATTTAGTAGACTGTATTTATACATGGAAGAGCAGTTTAAGAAAAATTAAATAAATTGGCAAACTTCTCTATGAGAATTTTAGTCCTCTGTACTCACTCACACCAGATTGCTCCTGCTGCTGCAACTGGTCGCACAGTCTGGGTGGCTTCAGCAGCAGGGATTAACCAGAATTTTAACAGTTTTCTTTACTCCAAAGAAAATACTCTTCAGAACTCAAAATTATTTTTTTTTAGTTTTTTTTTTAATCTGTGGAAGGATTTTCTATTCGTTAATATTTTCTATGTGATTTAAATAAAAATTATAATTGACACAAGAACTCAAAATACATATTTATTTATTTCATGGTTATCTGTTATTTATTAAGTGTTTCTAGCATGTCCAGAATCACTGATATGCTTAAATGTTTTATTTCATGTTACTTTCAATATCAACCCATGATGTAGGTATCTTTTTCTTCTCATTTCATAAATGAGAACCATTTAAAAGTAAATAAAAAAAATAAAAGAGTCACTGAGAAATGACATAGCTGCTCAAGCTCATCTAGATGGTCAGGGCTTGAGAGTGTTCTGAAATGTGATGCTGGCTGCCCACAGGAAATGAAATGGTTGTCTTGTTTTCAGACTTTCTATTAACCAGAAATTTTACTATTTTATTTATGATGTTGGAGGTACTATTAAAAAATACTTTAAATGCAGTGTCTTGTTAAAGATGATCCAAAAAAAATAAATAGCAAATAAAAGTTAAGAAAGAAATAAATAATGCTCTCCTGCAATCAAGACAATTCAGTTATTGTCCTGTTTCAGTCAGTAAATGACAAGGGGAATGATTTGACTAACTAAAATAGGGAGATTGGCGAGATGATGTTTGAAGCCCTTTTCAACTCTAACATTTAGGATTCTCTCTCTTTGATCCATGAAAACTGTGTGATTTTGTAGAAACTGAAATCTGCCCAAAAAATGGTCCATGTTATCAAAGACCAGTTAAGAGAGGAATTTCAACATTGCAGAAATTTCCCCTTTATTGTCAATCTCCACCCTATTCCTTGTCCCGTGCCGACCTGTCTCTGTTTCTGTAGATCAGTATTGTCTGTTCTAGAGCTTCAGGGAAGTGAAATTGTGTTGTACATGCTCTCTTACGTCTGGTTCACTTTACTCACTATAATGGCATGGACTTTAGTATACGCAGATGCACACGTTAGCAGTAGACGCATTTCTATGAGAATTTTAGTCCTCTGTACTCACTCATATCAGATTGCTCCTGCTGCTGCAGCTGGTCGCACAGTCTGGGTGGCTTCAGCAGCAGGGATTAATTTTCTCAGAGCTCAGGGAACTGCAAGTCCAAGATCAGAATGCGCAGTCAGTTCTGTGAGGTTCTCGCTGGCTTATGGCTGCCTACTGTGATGGCTAGAGGAGGGCATGAGGCCTCTGGAGCCTCTTCTCACAAAAACATTAATCCTACTGAATCAGGGCCCCACCCTTATGACTTCTGTAACCTTATTTGTCTCTCTGTCAGCCCCATCTCCAAATACAGTCACATAGAGGGTTAGGGCTGCAATACAGAAATTTTGGAGACATGACTCAGTCAACCATACATATTGCTGTTGCTGTTCAGTCACTCATTCACGTTCGACTACGTGCAACTCCATGGACTACAGCATGCCAGGCTTCCCTGTCCTTCATCATCTCCTGGAGATTGTTCAAACTCATGTCCACTGTGTCGGTGCTGCCGTCCAACCATCTCATCCTCTGTGTTCACCTTCTCCTCCTCCCCTAAATCTTTCCCAGCATCAGAGTTTTGTCCAATGAATCGGCTCTTTAGGTCAGGTGGCAAAAATATTGGAGCATCTGCTTCAGCATCAGTCCTTCCAATGAATATTCAGGGTTGATTTCCTTTAGGATTGACTAGTTTGATCTCCTTGCAGTTCAAAGGACTCTCAAGAGTCTTCTCCAGCACTAGTTTGAAAGCATTAATTCTTTGGCGCTTAGCCTTCTTTATGGTCCAAATCTCACATTCATACATGACTACTGGAGAAACCGTACCTTTAACCAGATGAACCTTTGTTGGCAAAGTAATGTCTCTGGTTTGTCACAGCTTTTCTTCCAAGGAGCAAGCATCTTTTAATCGCACAGCTACAGTCAACATCACACATATTGACTGACATTAGGTAGATTCCAGACTGGAGTGATTCTGAACAAAATGCTGTGGGTGATCTCGTAAAATGTTTTTGAGGACACATGTGTCATTACTTTTTGATACAGATGAGAAGCAGAATTGTTTTTCCCTTAGTGTATGCTGATGAGTATGAGAGCCCCAGAAAATTCCTTTCCACAGTGATTGTTTCATTTTACACTCACATCAACAGTTTCTTAGAGCTGGTTATTCAAATGCCTAAAAAACACTTTTCATTATCCAGATTTTAAATGTAGTCACAGTAGTAGAAGTAGTAAAAGAGACGTAGTGTCAAAGTTATTTTTACTTTGCATTTTTCTTATCTCAAAGGAAGATGAGCTTGCTTTTCTGTGTATTTTAGCTGTTCATAAATCTTGTTCTATGAGACTTCTTTGCATATTTTTGAACATTTTAATTGGTGTGGTTTTTACTATTTTAAAATTCAGACTTAAATTGAACACAATAGGGAAAACCACTAGACCATTCAGGTATGACCTAAATCAAATCCTTTATGATTATACAGTGGAAGTGACAAATAGATTCCAGACATTAGATCTGATAGAGTGCCTGAAGAACTGTGGACAGAGGTTTGTAACACTGTACAGGAAGTAGTGATCAAAACCATCCCCAAGAACAAGAAATGCAAAAAGGCAAAATGGTTGTCTGCTGAGGCCTTACAAATAGCTGAGAAAAGAAGAGAAGCTAAAGGCAAAGAAGAAAAGGAAAGATATACCCATCTGAATGTAGAGTTTCAAAGAATATCAAGGAGAGAGAAGAAAGCCTTCCTCAGTGATCAGTGCAAAAAATAGAGGAAAACAATAGAATGAGAAAGACTACAGATCTCTTCAAGAAAATTAGAGATACCAAGGGAATATTTTATGCAAAGATCAGCACAATAAAGGAAAGAATCAATATCGACCTAACAGAAGCAGAAGATATTAAGAAGAGGTGGCAAGAATACACAGAAGAACTACGCACAAAAGATCTTCATGACCTAGATAACCATAATGGTGTGATCACTCACCTAGAGCCAGACATCCTGGAATGCGAAGTCAAGTGGGCCTTAGGAAGCATCACTATGAACAGAGTTAGTGGAGGTGAAGGAATTCCAGTGAGCTATTTCAAATCCTAAACTATGATGCTGTGACAGAGAAGGCAATGGCACCCCACTCCAGTACTTTTGCCTGGAAAATCCCAGGGATGGGGGAGCCTAGTGGGCTGCCATCTATGGGGTTGCACAGAGTCAGACATGACTGAAGTGACTTGGCGGCAGCAGCAGCATGATGCTGTGAAAGTGCTGGGAAAGGTCACTTTTCATTCCAGTTCCAAACAAAGGCAATGCCAAAGACTGTTCAAACTACCACACAATTCCACTCATCTCACACACTAGCAAAGTAATGCTTAAATTTTTCCAAGCAATGCTTCAGTTGCACATGAACTGCAAACTTCCAGATGTTCAAGCTGGATTTAGAAAAGGCAGGGGAACCAGAGATCAAACTGCCAACATACATTGGATCATAGAAAAAGCAAGAGAATTCTGGAAAAATATCTACTTCTCTTTCATGGACTATGCTAATGCCTTTGACNTATATATATATATATATATATATGTATATATAACTATTGGATAATATTAATTTGTAGACATATGAGGAAATATTTACTGGAGTACTTAAACTTTTTATAAGCAGTCAATGGAGAACAATTTTATGGAACAATTAAGAAAGATTTAAAGTCTAAATAGAAACATTGCATTAACATTTTCTATCTTTAGGTTATAAGAAAACCACTGATATTTTTTTCTTAAAATAAGGTAATTTTCCACGCAATGCAAGCTCATCAAGAGAGAACTTCCTTTGTGTTCTTACACCTCCAGGCAGAAACCTTCAGAAGGCTTAAAGAACCAATCTCACTCTTGCAATTTTATTTTTGAAATAGGACATTCTCACAGAAAAGTGTCCTATCGCTATTCTGTCTAAATATAGCAACCAGGAAAGAAGACAGCCTTTAGAGAAATACAACCAAGTATGTTATAAAAGATTTATAAGAATAATTTAAACATTTTTACAGAATTATTTTCTCTCCTCTTTTCAAAAATCTTTATTACAGTTAATTCATGTGTTTTAGACAGTTGCTTCATCAGAAGTTCTGATGTTACAATCAGAAGTTACTTATATCATAATCTATACCTAACTAGGTAATAAAATATACATAATAGTCAATGTACAGGGTGGAAATATAAATAGAAGGATGACCCCTTATCTGTGTATTTTGCATGATATAATGTAAGATATAATTGATACAGGGCTTCTCTGGTGGCTCAGACTGTAAAGAATCTGACTGCCAGTGCAGGAGATATGGGTTTGATCCTTAGGTCAGGAAGATCCTGGGGAGGAGGAAATGACAGCCCACTCCAGGATTCTTGCCTAGGAAATCCCATAGACAGAGGAGCTGGTGGGCTATAGTCCACAGGGTCACAAAAGAGTTGGACAAAACTGAGTGACTAAACAACAACATGATAGATACGACTTTTTAGCTGGGAATTAAATATGATTTGCAAAATTATACTTTGAATTTATTCTCTTGATTTTCTTATATATTTCAAAGATTGTGACAATTACATGACTTTTTATGTAAGTGGCATGACTGACAAAACTATATAAATCTATAATTACTTCTCTTTTTAATTATCAAAGGAAATCAACTACTTGGGTGCTAGTAGGAGAACAAATTTATAAAACCAATTGTTATATTTTATGCTAGATTATTGATGAGAAAAAAAGCACAAGCAAGAGGAAGAAGGACAAATGAGGGCCTGGTACTAGTGAGGTGGTAAACAAAATAGTGGCCTGGAGTATTTTCCATATTTGGAGGTACACTTTTATAGGAAAATACAATTGTTTTTGCAATTTTCAAGACTTCATGTACATCTTGAAAATAGTCCTCTTGTTTCTGGTCCTCTCAGGGGCCCTTGCATGGCATGATTTTTTATTATGGTGGATGAGTTTCTTGTAATCACACAGATAAAAGAATTTTGGTGGAAAAGGATGAAGCAGTGAAAATGCTTTATGAATAAATTTGGCACCACCCCGAAAGGTGTCTATTTCTTATCTTCTATGATTCACAAGGAGACTCCTTGATGATCCAGGATGAAAGTCCTTTGGAGTGTGATTAGCGATGAGTTTCTCCTCTCAGAGTCCCTCCAGCTGCCTGGAAGCAACTAAGGTAAAAGTGATGTTAGATACTCAAGATCCTGAGATAAAAAGGCAAATTGCATTTCAATACTGTCATCCACACCAATTAAACTGCCTTATTAGCAAAATACCCTGACAACACAAAATTTAAGATTTAACACATATCATTAATCAACGTAAAGTTCTCTTGAACTAATTAATGTTGGCTTGAATTTTTTAACAATTACTAAAGAAAATGTAAAAATCATTTCTTATCACCTTAAAATCTATTAGCTGAAGGAGTAAGACAATTTGAGTTAAAATCTAAAATTCTTTTGAAGTTGTTAGGTTAATCATGGTCGCCTGTGGCTTTATTAACCCATCATCTAATCTATTTACACATAAATTAAAGTCTGCTCTAAACTGCTTTTGTACCAAAACAACTGCTGAGCAGGAAGGAGGAGAGTCCTCTCTGGAATGGGACATTCTAACCTGTTTCCTCCAAGCAGTGACTGAACCTGGTGTGGAACCAGGTACCACCATTATTGCCCATGGAGATAGGAAACTAAAACACAAAAACAAATACTTTAGGCAACACTTTCAAACTGACCCTTTGGAACCCTTCCACAGTTAATGTGTGGAATAAAATGGGTAAGTGGCTTCCCAGGTGGCACGGTGGTAAAGACTGCCTACCAATGAAGGAGATGCAAGAGAGGTGGTTCGATCCCTGGGTTGAGAAGATTCCCTGGAGGAGGAAATGGTAACCCACTCCAGTAATCTTGCCTGGAAATCTCGTGGACAGAGGAGCCTGGTAGGGTTCATGGGGTCACAAGAGTTGGACATGACTGAAGCAACTGAGCACACAGCATGCATACACGTTGTTGCAGCTGGTCTCTCTCCAGAGCAGCTACTGCTCACTGCCTGATCTACCAATATGCAGGATCAGTTAGATACAGATAGCTGCTGAGATGAAAGTTCTCTCAGAGGATGCCTGCGTCTCTGGTCAGCTGACAGCTGAGTGTGAGCAAGGTATCAACATGGTGCACCACTCCCCACCATGGGCATTCAGGGCAGAAAGTATTTGTTTTCCATAATGGATGGCTTGGGACACAGAGATGTTATCACAAGCGTAATTACAGGCACACTCATATTTACTGTGTGTCTCAGTTATTGCTGCTATTGGTGTTGGTAAATCTAAAGCCAGTCTCTCCAGGACAGAGCTGACCTATGAGAGGGCCCTTCTGGATTCCATAAAGAGTGTGAAACATCTAATTGTTGAAGTTGCAAAAATGGATTCTCTTGAGCCACTGGACAGTCATAGAGACACAGGAATTTACACAGAAGTCAGAATCCAAGACTGGATCAGAATCCAAGATTCCAAGTAAGAATCCAACTAAGAAAACTGATGGTGACTTTGACACAGCATCTGTGCCAATTTCTAGTTAAAATGGTAAAAACACGCTGATGCCATAACTAAGCCTTGGTTCAGGGGTGCAAGTCACCCAACGAGGAGAGCAGTGTTTGTGAGCTGGATAGCCTGTAGCCTCCGCTGCCTCCTGTGTGGCTGGAAGTCTGCCATTTTGGATGTCTCCCATATTGATCGCCAGTGTGGACATCTCCCACATTGATTGCCAGTGTGGACGTCTCCCATGTTGATTGTGTTACATCCTGCCTACAGGATGTGCAGAGCTGAACCCACTGAAGCTTCCCAGAGAGTTGCTTAGACAATAGATTTAAGTACAAGAGCCCCCCCACCCCTAGTCTAATTCTGGGGTGCTGTCTGATGAAGTCTGGTGATAAGAATGTGATATTTCAGGGTTAACTGAAAGCTCAGAACAGGAATCCAGGTGTTTTCACCTCTGTCTATACGAGGGAAAGGATCACCCTTAGGAATCGCTTTAAATGTTGAGTGAAGGCCATGGGAGCCACTTGTCCCTGCACGTTGCTTAGGGAAGAAAAGCAAGAGTAAGTTAAGATCTTATGTGACCTAACCTGAGGACTTTCCAAAGCTCCATGATGGTAATGGCCACGTGGTGCCTGCAGAATTTTATTTTGTGTCCTTTTTATCAGTGTTAGTGAGTTTGCTGGTGTAACTACTTCAACTTAGTTTGCCTATTCCTGAACCCATTTTTCCACTTACAAATGATGCAATGTAGCTTGTTGAAGTGAAAGAACCTGGAGTCTGAGGATTAAAGTATTGAAATGTGGCTGCTTTTAAGAGTTAATTGTATCTTGTTTCTAGGAAAAAGAAAGATGTTTAGAAATGGAAGAAAAAAAATAAGAGAAAGAGAAAGTTATTCACTCAAAGATTTTAACAAACTTCCATCAGCAAGTGTGGTTGGGAAGAGTACCTGAGATATAACTGAAGTTATGGCAGAGTTGAAGAACTCTATCAATCACCTTGACCTGATTTATATTTATAAAGCACTTTAACCGTCAGCTTTGTATATACATTCACTGGAAGTGGAACATTCACCAAGAGAAATAAAATACTTAGCAGTAAAGCTCTATAAACTTTAAACTTCTAAAATAGTTTTCCTGATACCTTTTTTAGCCATCTTCCTGAGTATAATTGACATATATTAAACTGTCCATATTTAAAGTTTACAGTTTGATATTTTAACATATGTGTATGCCAGTAAAATCCTTTAATATAAATACCGAGCACAACCATCTCTAATGTTTCTCTGTAACACATGCATTTCCTCTCTCTCAGCTGTCCTTGTTCCCCTCAAGTCTGTCTCTCCTATGTTTCCTTCAGGTATTTTATCTTTTTAGGTTTTCCCTTTAGGTCTATAAGCCATACTGAGTTAATTTTTAATTGGTGTGAAGAATACATTCTTTGCATATGAGTATCCAATTATTTCAGTGCTTGTTGAAAATAATACAATTTCAACAACTAATTGCCTTTGCACCTTTGTTGAAAATAAATAGACCATGTTTATATAGCATGCTTTCATATTCTGTATTCTCTTTCCTATATAATAATGATAATATCACAATAAAATAATTTAAAAAGAGCAGAAATCAATAAAACTCTGAATTGAGAAAACAAAATCATTTGAAAATATTGGTCAAGTTAACAAACACCTGGCAAGAATAATTCAAACACAAAGAAATAAAACACAAATATGACAAAATCCAGAATGAAACAGGGAGATCCCCCAAATTCCTAGACAAACTAGAAGAATAATAAGGAAATATTAGAATATTTATATATTAATTATTTTTAAAATGGGAAATATTTATAGCCCTTTGTCTAGTAAATAAAATGAACTTGTAATTTACAAACTTCCCACAAAAACTCTAGGTCCTGACTCACTGAAAGCAATCAAATGTTCTCAGAAAAATAATTAGCAATTTATACAAACCCTGTCAGAATGGATGAGTTCATAAGACTGTGCTCTCCAGGCCTCTGAGGGCAGGTGGGGCAGTGGGCTGAGGACCCCAGGACTGCATGTGAGGCCCATTGATGGTGTACACAAGGCGGGTCCTGTGGGCTCTTCTAACCAGTCACCTTGCAGCTGAGCTGGCTGGTTGCTATGGGATACCTGTTGCTAGGAGACTTGGGGATGCCTAAAAACTCACCACCTCAACCTTCCATTCCTTTTCACTCTGTCCTGATTGCTCTCTTCCTCCCTTCCGGCTCCCCACCATTTTATGACATTTCCCATCACTTCCCTGCTGTGTGTTTAATCCCTTCTGCTTCTTGTCTCAAAGAAACTAAAACCTTTAGAGAAAATGGATAGAACTAGAAGTGGTCTGAGATAAAAAGTTGATTTCAGTCCAATTGCTCCATTAAAGGGTACAGAGCTACTCACAGTCTGGGGCAGAGAATAGTGTGTGGGGCACTGTCTGGTGGTCTCTTGACCCATTTTAACTGAGAACTGACATCTCCACCTAGCTTGCAGTCAGACAGATGGAGCTATCACGGGGTCAGCTTTTGAGACATGCCCAGATCATAGATGAACCTGGGGGGACTTGAGATGAGAGAAAAGGGGGAGAGGATAACAGCCAGTAGCAGCCTCAGCTCAAAAATATTAAATATTGTCTCAAAAACATTAAACATTTAGACTATATTTGACAGGAGTACAAGACCTGTTGATGGACAAATTTTCTTGAAAATGCTAAGAGATGGTAAAGAGACTTAAATAAATGGGAGATTCCCTTTGTAGACAAATGAGAAGATTCAATATTGTTAAGATGTTTTCTCCCCAAGATGGTATATAGTTAATGCCACTGAGTCAAAATATCAACAGGCATGTTTTGTAGCAGCTGATCCTAAAATTCATATAGAAATGCAGAAGATCTAGAATGGCCATAACAGCTTTGCCTAAAAAAGAAAAAGAATTGGAGAAATGATACTAATTGGAGGATTTCAAAGGTTAGTGCAAATCCACAATAATTACAGTGTGGTAAGAATGAAGATAGACTAATAATTCAATAAAACACAATAGAGAGTCCAAAAATAAACACACGTGTTCAGTTAATTTTCAGAAAGGCTATGAAGACCATTGAAATCTGAGCACAATTCTCTACAAATGTGTTAAAATCAACATCTATCCCTGTGCAAACACTATGAACTTTAATTCGTATATTACATCACCCTCAAAAATTGTCAATTATATAATAGACTAAATGTAAAACCTATGAGAAAACACAGAAGACAATCTTTGTGTACTNCTACAAATGTGTTAAAATCAACATCTATCCCTGTGCAAACACTATGAACTTTAATTCGTATATTACATCACCCTCAAAAATTGTCAATTATATAATAGACTAAATGTAAAACCTATGAGAAAACACAGAAGACAATCTTTGTGTACTTGAACTGAACAATGATTTCATTTTGGCATTGAAACACAATCCATATAAGAAAAATACAATAAACTTCTTCAAAGTTATAAACGTCTACTGTTCAAAATGCACTGTTAAGGGAGAGACAAGCCACAGACAGAAAAACGTTTCCAAATTATGTATATGTTAACTAACTTGTACTCAATACAGACAAAAATCTCTCAAAACTCAATACTAAGAAAATAATCCAATTTTTAAAAAAAATAGGCAGAAGATTTGAGAAGGTACTCAGTAAAGATATTTGAGTGATATACAAGCACATGAGGAGATGCTGAATATTATTGGCCATTAGGGAAATACGAATTAAAATGGCATCGAGATGTCACTGCATACCATCCAAACAGGTTAAAATTAACATGACTGCCCACATCAAGGAGGATGAGTGGCCACGGAAATTCTCATTATGCCTGTTGGGAAATAAAAACAATACAATTGTATTGGAAAGCGGTTTAGCGATTTCTTAAAATGTTGAACATACACCTGTTGTAGTGGATTGGGTGGCAGACCCCCAAACATATGTCCACATCCTAACTCCAAAGCTGTGAATATCACCTCATAAGGCAAAATGCTCAGGATTTCAAGGAATGAAGGTTATTAGTTCAGTTCAGTTCAGTTGCTCAGTAGTGTCCAACTCTTCGTGACCGCATGAACTGCAGTATGCCAGGCCTCCCTGTCCATCACAAACTCCCAGAGTCCACCCAAACCCATGTCCATTGAGTTGATGATGCCATCCAACCATCTCATCCTCTGTNGCATTTCCCCTAAAGTCAGGAACTAGACAAGGGTGCCCACTTTCACCGCTACTATTCAATATAGTTCTGGAAGTTTTGGCCACAGCAATCAGGGCAGAAAAAGAAATAAAAGGAATCCAAATTGGAAAAGAAGAAGTAAAACTCTCACTGTATGCAGATGACATGATCCATGTTTGTTATAGAATAAGATCTCTCAACAGATTCCAAAGAGTCAGTGTTCAGAGTAATAATGTTTATATGTGAAACCTAAAAAAAAAAAAACTGAACTCAGAAACAGAAAATTAATTTTTTGTTGTCAGAGGTGGTGAGTGAGGGAAATGAATGAAGGTGATCAAAAGATTTAAAAATGCAATAAAATTTTAAAGTAATAATAAGCAAAATTGAACAAATTCAAGAGGTTTGAAATAAATAGCATTTTGTAAATCCACCTTGAGTTAATAGAATCAAGAAGAATATTTTAAATATAACCACAGAATAATAATGAAAATTCTACAAGTTAAAATGTCACTTAGAACAAAATTAATACTTTTGAATATAATGATTAGGAAACTTAAAAATGATTGTACCGTCTTTGAGGGCTTAATGTGCCACAAAGAAAATCCTGTATTACTTACAGTTGATTTTTAAGTCTTGAATGAATATTTGAAAAGATATCATTGAGACAAAAAAGAGAAAAATAATTGCAGGTGCTGGCATTGAGGAACTCATGCACATCACTGATTGAATTCTCTTTGCAGCAAAGTCAAGGGCAAAAACTTAACCTGAAATCCACTTTTACAATACATGTTAGTAATGAGGACTACTGAATTTGTTAGGATATCTCTCTCTGTATATATTTCTATTAATATCTATGTACCACTCATATATTTCTAAGATCTAATATCTATTTTTCAAACTACCTATCAACTTTTTATCTAGATAAAAAATACCTATGCATTCTCTACTTGAGTAGCTTGTGTAACTTATTGGACAATTCAAAATGATTTTATCCAAACCCTGGATAAAAGTTTCAGCTTTTATTCTGGATTGAGTTTCAGCTGCACCACCAATTTCCTGCATGAGTTCGCACTAATTGCTGATCCTTCCAACTCAGATTTCCCATTTGCATTTCAAATGGAGATTTCAGCTTAACTCATTTACCAAGATGTTAGGAGTGATAACTGAGGCACAAGGCTGCACTTCCTTTTCATTTAAAACAGTCTCCATGTCAACGTCAGAGGTCACCGGGAACCTCAATATTTGTCTTCTTCACATACCAAAAGGCCAAAGATCATTTACTTTTACCTCAGTTACAGAAAGAACTGTAGGGTTTGTTGGGAAAACCATAAAACATAGATAGGTGTTTAAGTAACACTTTGAAGTGTACAAAAAGTGCTCAAAAACTACAAGATGGAGAGGAATCTGGTACAGGTACTGTGAGTGGACAGGCTCCCCAGGTGGCCCTAGTGGTAAAGATCTTTCTGCAATGCTGCAGACACGGGTTTGATCCCTGGGTCAAGGAGATTCCCCAGAGAAGCGCATGGCAATCCAATCCAGTACTCTTGCCTGGAGAATCTCATGGACAGAGGAGCCTGGTGGCCTACAGTCCATGGGGTCGCAAAGAGTCGGACACGACTGAACCGACTTAGCATGCACAGGTCTTTAGGAGAACACATCCAAGTTTTGCTGGCAGGAAAGGTGCAATCCATCCTGACACAAAGAAGTGTCAGACTTAAAACAGATGTGTTTAGAGCAGATGTATTTCATGATAGTATCCATGTTTGGCAACCACACATCTATCCATCCTGCATAGTAGTTACACTCTCAAAAGGTCATGGGGATGGGGGTTGAACACAGACCCAGGCCCAGGTTTCCAGCAGATGCAGAGAAGGTATTGCTAGTCCCCACGCTCTGGCAGAGACCGGAAGTCAGATCCCCGGCAGACTGCTCCAGTCTGATCCTCTGCCCATGGCACTGGGCTATTTTTTCCTTCCGGCCAAAGACACATCCTCTGGTTCAAAACATTGCAGTTTTCCCGTACGTTTCTCTGTTCACTCCCTTTTCTTCTCTAGTTTCTTGGGGGTTGGTCAGAGCCATCATAATCCAAGACAGCAGAACTCCCCGGTATTTATAGCCCAGAATGCTGAAGCATGCAGAAAAAAGCACCTAAACACAGGATATTCTTGGCAGCATTGCTGTACTGGCGGTTTATTCAAAGCAACATCAATGCTCATCAATCAAGAACTAATTAAATAAATTATGTTACAATCCATATAATGCTGCTTTAAAAGAATGAGGTAATTCTGTTTATAATAATAAGGAAAGATACACGAGATACTTTGACAGGCGCATAACCGAATGGGAGCGCAAAGTTTCCAGTAGGTGACCAACTGTGTGGGGAATCACAGGAGAAAGGAACCACTGATTAGGGAGCAGGGAACAGCAAGAGCCTTATTTTCAGCTCATTGTGTCTCTTGAATATCGCATAATACCCACAGGGTAATGCATACACATGCGCAAAACACATCCATCTCCTTTTTAAAGTAGTGAATTAAAAAAATAAACATCACCAGAAACAAGTAATTCTATAAAAAATAATACCATTGAAATGGCATGAAATCTATGAAGTCTAAATTTCTGACTACTAAAATAAATGACGTGTGTGTAACTGCTTAGTTGCTTCAGTCACGTCTGATTGTTTGCAACCTTATGGACTATAACCCACCCTCTCCTCTGTCCATGGGATTCTCCAAGCTAGAATACTGGAGTGGGTTGCCAAGGCTTCCTCTGGGGGATTTCTGACCCAGGGATCAAACCCAGGTCTCCTATGTCTCCTGCATTGGCAAGTGGATTCCTTACTACTGAGCCACCTAGGAAGCCCCAAATAAATGATATCAGAGGATAAAATAATAAGTCACGATCCTAGAAAGTCTAGTCCTGCAGTCTTAGATGGTGCATTAATCATTTTTTTTTTCTACAGCACAAATAAGTAGGTTGGTTTACCAACACAGTGAACAAGGCATTTATAACTTATAGGAGTGAATAGTTTCCAAGCTGCCTTGCTAGCTGACACTGGGAGTGCCAGGCACTGCACAAACTGGTTCAATACATTCATTTTCTACTCATAAACACATTTCAGATTCAGTTAATGTTGAAAATGTGCATTGAATTTAGGTGGTAAGAAACTTTTTTTAAAACGCAAAGAGTTATTGAGATTTGCTTTAGAATTAGTAAATACCCAAGAAAATTAGCATTTATATGACATTTTATGCCATTAAGGAGATTTGCAGATATCAACCTCTTAATCTTTTCAAAACATCTTTCTAATCCCAACTGCAGGCAGTATTAGTAAGATGAGTTTATAAAAACAGAAAAATAAATAGGAGTTTGTATAATCATATATATATATGTATACATACACACATACTCATATATATATATATATATGCCACTGTACTTAAGCATGGATAATTCTTGTAGGTTATTCACACAAGAGTTGCTTTCCTCCTTAACTCTGTCCTTTTTTTGTTTCCTACAATATAGGATAGATTAGTTTTATATATTCATGAATATTTTATTCAGTTACATACTGATTAATATCAGGATGTTTAGTTCTTTGAAAAAGTATAATATCAAACTGAAGGATCTTTTCTTTTCCATCGTAAATACTCTTTACAACTATTCCTCAGAGGATGAGCAGAATCCTAACAACACAAACATTCCTGAAGCATCTTGCTTTCTGCATTTCTTTATCAGTGTCCCTGCATTTGTTCTAACTAAACTTCAGTGGTCTGTTACTTTTTTATTCCCTACAATAGAAATTAGAGATAAGCTAGGACTTTCTGATGGTTCAGCAGGTAAAGAATCTGCCTGCAATGCAGGAGACACAGGAGATGCAGGTTCGATCTGTGGATCAGAAAGACTCCCTGGAGAAGGAAATGGCTACCCACTCCAGTACTCTTGCCTGGAGAATCCCATGGACAGAGGAGAATGGCAAGAGTCCAAAGGGTTGTAAAGAGTCGGACATAACTGAGTGACTAAGCATACACACACAAGCTAGGCAGGAATAAATGTTTAATGACTTCGTGGGAGGATGTCAGAGATTCCTGCACCCAAAACTGGGACATTTCTTTCCAAAGAAGTTAATGTACCAATTTCTTTTAAAAAATTCAATTTAAAACTATGAATTATTATCACATCCAGGACACATACCTCATTATTATTCTCCCTGTTTTCATCTGTAA
This sequence comes from Neotragus pygmaeus, assembly GCA_006410875.1. Taxonomy (NCBI): domain Eukaryota; kingdom Metazoa; phylum Chordata; class Mammalia; order Artiodactyla; family Bovidae; genus Neotragus; species Neotragus pygmaeus. The sequence goes on along the minus strand of SJYV01010156.1, from coordinate 231,300 downwards.
TTTATTCACAAAACTAGATACTATATTTTGAAATTTCTAGAATATCTGTAAACAACTCTACTTTGATATTTTGACACGTGGTAAACTGGACAATTCTCTAAATTTTGACATAAGTTAACACTGTGAATTCATCATCACCATCAAGATGATGAACATACCAGTCACCACCCCCCTCTAAATTTCTCACTGTAACGATGACTTTCAACAAAGCTGCTTTGAATGTCCATGTACAAGACCTTCCTGGACATGGACTTTCTGCTTTTCTTGAGAAAACACTAAGGAGCAGGTGGCTGCCTCATGTGCACTTTCTTAGCACAGCTGTCACAAATTCCCAGAGAGTCAGTGCCTCAAAACAATAAAAATGCATTTTCTCACAGTTCTCAGGATGGAAGTCCAAAGTCAAGGTGTCTCAGAGGATCTGGGTGGATTCTTCTGGCTCCTCCCACTCCTGGTGTCCCTCAGAATCCCTTGACCTGGGTCCATATCCCCAGTCTCTGCCTCCATGGTCCCATCACCTCCTCCTCTCTGCTTCCATCTTATAAAGATGCTAACTTCAGCTAAGACCCTCCTGGGTTACCCAGGATGGACTCTGTTTTCTAGAGTCCTCAATAACCTCAGATATGCAAATGACACCACTCTTATGGCAGAAAGGGAAGAAGAACTAAAGAGCCTCTTGATGAAAGAAGAGAGTGAAAAGTTGGCTTAAAGCTCAACATTCAGAAAACNAAAAAAAAAAAAAACATGATGCTGGGAATGATTGAGGGTATAGAAGGGGGCAACAGAGGATAAGATGATTGGATGGCATCACCGACTCAACAAACATGAGTCTGAGCAAACTCAGGCAGATAGTGAGGGACGGAGAAGCCTGGCATGCTGCAGCCCATGGGATCCCCCAAAATCGGACACGACTGAGTGACTGAACAACACCAAACTACATATATTCTTTCGACAATGTTTGTACAACATATCTACAGATCAATATATCTTTCTACAACATATCTATACCATTTGTAGATATGCTATAACATCTTACAGCATTGATAATAAAAGTCTGTTCCATTCTTAAAAGTTCATTTTAAGTTCATAAACAGGTAAACCATTTCAGAAATGCTTTCGGTAAATGATCAAATCCTAACAAACAATTTTAAATATTTCAATAAAAATGTATGATCCAGAGAGACGTTGTGGGATGGTAGGTGGGAAGGGAATTCAGGATTGGGAGTTCGTGTATTTTGTTATTTGCAAATTTGTACAAACACTTTAAATGGTTCTAATTTCCATATAAATGATTTTTGATGTTAAAATAAATAAATAAATAAATGTATGTATGTGGGCAAAAGAACAAGAAACAATACAAATCAATTATTTAAATTCTTTAGCAGAAACAAGTTAGAGAATTAAAAGCAATTTTTAAGAAAGTTTCCTAAATGCGTGCACCCTCCCTCCCATGTGAGACAGGAGATCAAAGACTTATCTTTTAGAAGATGTCAAAGCAATTGAAGATAAGTTTAACAACAAAGAAATCAAATGTCAAAGCTCGTAGAAGAAAAGTAAATCCTTTAGATGTTTAATGTCACTAAAGAATACCATGTGCTGTGCTTAGTTGCTCAGTAGTGTCTAACTTTTTGTGCCCCCATGGACTGTAGCCCACCAGGCTGCCCTGTCCATGAAGATTCTCCAAGAGAGAATACTAGAGTGGGTTGTCATCCCCTTCGCCAGGGGATCTTCCCCACCCAGGGATGGAACCCAGGTCTCCTGCTCTGCAGGCAGATCTTTACCATTTTAGACTCTCCCTGCTAATATCACCTTGCCTAGAAACTGTGATCAAAACATCCCTCATTTACTTATGAGCTCAGATTCTGGTCTTCTCAAACTTCTGCCAGTTACTTCACAAAGTTTTTTCTCTCATGCCACATCATGCAACTGACAAGTCTCTTATCTTTTGCTAACCACCCAACCACGTACCTTGAAACCTCTTTAAGTGCATTATGTGTGATAAAGAAGAAGAATTTCTCCTTGCACCAAATCCATTGTCTACACTATTCTTTCCAGGATTTTTTAAATTATTATTTTAGTTGGTGCTCAATATTTAGTGTGCTATTCAGACGAGGTAAATATATAGCTCTATTTTCTATAACAAATACTGTCTTTTACTAAAGTCAACATTCCTGCTCAATAGTCAGGGAATAAGTAAATCACACATAGAGATAAAAATCTCCTATATTGCTGTGGCCAAACTTCCAGAACTATATTGAATAGTAGCAGTGAAAGTGGGCACCCTTGTCTTGTTCCTGACTTTAGGGGAAATGCTTTCAATTTTTCGCCATTGAGGATAATGTTTGCTGTGGGTTTCTCATATATAGCTTTTATTATGTTGAGGTATGTTCCTTCTATTCCTGCTTTCTGGAGAGTTTTTCTCATAAATGGATGTTGAATTTTGTCAAAGGCCTTCTCTGCATCTATTGAGATAATCATTTGACTTTTATTTTTCAATTTGTTAATGTGGTGAATTACATTGATTGATTTGCGGATATTGAAGAATCCTTGCATCCCTGGGATAAAGCCCACTTGGTCATGGTGTATGATCTTTTTAATGTGTTGTTGGATTCTGATTGCTAGAATTTTGTTAAGGATTTTTGCATCTATATTCATCAGTGATATTGGCCTGNGTTTTTTTTTATCATAAATGGATGTTGAATTTTGTCAAAGGCTTTCTCTGCATCTGTTGAAATAATCATATGACTTTTACAAACATGGAGATATTTTTGTAAATTGTTCATTGTGCTCAAAAAGAACATGTGTTCTCCAAAGTCTAATGGCTTAAATATAATATTCATCTTATTTTCCAGTATCTCTACTTGCTGTTTGCCCACCTGATGTCTTTCTTGTAAGAGTGTGTTAACATTTTCGTGAATTTTTAAATTTACCTATTTCTTCCTGCTGCTGCTGCTACTAAGTTGCTTCAGTCGTGTCCGACTCTGTGCAGTCCCATAGACAGCAGCCCACCAGGCTCCCCTGTGCCTGGAATTCTCCAGGCAAGAACACTGGAGTAGGTTGCCATTTCTTTTAATTGGTGCTTGATATATTTTGAGACTGTATATTTAGGTNACTAAGTTGCTTCAGTCGTGTCCGACTCTGTGCAGTCCCATAGACAGCAGCCCACTAGGCTCCCCTGTGCCTGGAATTCTCCAGGCAAGAACACTGGAGTAGGTTGCCATTTCTTTTAATTGGTGCTTGATATATTTTGAGACTGTATATTTAGGTGTGGAGAAGGCAATGGCACCCCACTCCAGTACTCTTGCCTGGAAAATCCCATGGAGGGAGGAGCCTGGTGGGCTACAGTCCATGGGGTCGCTAAGAGTCGGGTATGACTGAGCAACTTCCCTTTCATTTTTCACTTTCATGCATTGGAGAAGGAAATGGCAACCCACTCCAGTGTTCTTGCCTGGGGAATCTCAGGGATGGGGGAGACTGGTGGGCTGCCTTCTATGGGGTTGCACAGAGTTGGACATGACTGAAGCGACTTAGCAGCAGCATATTTAGGTGAATATGTGTTTAAGACAGGCCACATATGATTTAGTTCATAAACACATACATATCTCTACCCCGATTCTAATGATAAGAATCATACTAAAAGAAATTTTTATTGTTTTAAAGCTTTCAGTGGTCTAGGAAGAATCTGGTACCATACATGCCAAAATTGCTTTGTTAAAAGTATGGTGTTGAATAACTCAGACTCTCTTAATGATGAATATTTTAAAGCCAAGTTCCAGTTTTGCAGTTATCCATAAGTAGGTTTCATATTTCCTGTAGCTCTTGACTGCTAACATTTTCACTTCCAGGAACTTAACGATTTGAGAAGGCTGATGTTTTCTTATAACAAGGTTTTGATTCAATAAAAGATTTACCAAATGTTTTTCTACCAATATAAGCAAATAAACCAACAAAATTCCTGTTTTAGCAAATAAAATTTCTTACTTCCAGAGAGGAAATAAAATTAGTGTTGTGAAATTAGATGCCACATATGTCATTCTGCGACAAAGTCTTATATTGAGGCTTCTGTGTGACCTCCAAACACTTATCGAGCCTGGTCCCTAAGCATCACCAGCACGACCTGGAGATGAGATAAAGCTGAGGTTACTATTTCCTGCTGTACAGGAGGACACCACCCAGCAGAGTGTGGTGAGGGCCTCAGAACAGGAAGGCAAGTGCAGAACCTACTGAAGGCTGAAAGTCTGATTTAAGGCACGCCCTTCACAGTGACTGCTTGGGCAGAGTGAGAAAGGGTCATGACACGATAGTCTAGGATCGGTGGAGCCAGAAAAGCCAGGAGTCTGGGGTGAGAGATTCAGAGACTTAAAAAGAACACACTGTCTATTGATGCTTCCCTTGGAGAGTGTTATGGATCTCGCCTCAAGTTCCTGGAGTGAACAATTGAACCACTCACTCCAGCTACTGATTCTGAAAAGCGGAGCTGTCAAAGACAGTCTAAACAGCAAAGCCACACTGGTACAAAGCTTGCTGTGTGCAGGCTGAGTGTGGGAGGGGGTGGTTTTTATTCCCAAGTGTATTCTTGTATTATTGCTCTAGATTCATGTTTTTTCACGTCAATCTACCTTGAATTTATTTCAGAGTATATTAAACCCACTCATCCTTAAATTTAGTTCTTCCTGATTGATACAGGACATCTTAATTCACACAGCTAGGTTCCCGTTTAACTTAGACCTACAGACCCGTGACTTCCATGTGCCTGGTTACCAGGCCCGCGTGTGGAGGTGCCCCTGGACTAGGACATGTGCCAGGGCGTGCTCTTGGTACAGACACCCTGCCGCACACCTGGGGCTCTTGTACATCGGTCCCTTCACTGGTTTCTACACCCTGACCCATGCAGGTCCCCTGGGTGACTCTGCTCCTCCCCCACAGCCTGGACTCACTTGATGACCCCTCTTCTCTCACTGAACTTCCCACATTTAGGTCTCAATTCGCTGCTTTGATTTCCAGTGTTTCATCACCCTCTACACGTTCTCTTTCATTATAATCCATATATATTCACCATGTCCATATAAAGTCCAGTAGGATTACAATCTGAGGTCTTTGGCCCTATTTCTCTGGGTCCTGAGGCTTTTCTCATTCTTTGGACCAGTGCTGATGTAAGAAAGACGTTATCAGAGAGTCAAGTAAAGTTTCTTTTGGGGGGTGGGTGTGGAGATTTGTATGTTTAGAGTTTGTGTTTTTAGTGCTCTTTAAAGAATTATTTGGTTTAATAAAAGTTTCAACTTTTCAACTAGTCACATTGTTCAGTCCATACATATTCAGGGTGTGACTGTTTCCTTTCTTAGCTTTTACACTTTCTGCTTAACAAAACCCCAAAACATACTGTTGGGACTTTTGAATCCTTCATTCTGAATTGCTCAGAAATTTATGTAAATATTTAATTTTTATAGAGAAGACTGGAAAAATATTTCCTTGTACTCTGCAACAGACAGTGTTGATCCATTAAAGTGTTCAGGTTTCTGGAAGCTGTGCAGCTTACCCTCTCTGACACCGTGGCAGCCAAGTGGAGAAGGTCAGGGGCCTTGATGACCCCACATCTGACAATTCTGAACACAAATACAGCCCTACTCTTGAGCCGGTCAGTGATTTGCCCAAATTCCCTAAATAAATATTTCCTAAACAGGCATCCATGCTAAATCACTTCAGTTGTGTCCAACTCTTTGCGACACTGTGGACTGTAGCCCGCCAGGCTCCTCTGTCCATGGAATTCTCCAGGCAAGAATACTGGAGAGGGTGACCATACTCTCCTCCAAGGATCTTCCCAACTCAGGAGTCGAATCTGGGTCTCCTGCATTGCAGGCTCATTCTTTACTCTCTGAGCCACCACCACTTCATAGTAAATATTGTTTAAAGCATTAAACACTGTACTGTATCAGGACTGTGTATTCTTCTCACTGGAAAACTGTCCTCCAAATTTCAAGGACTTCCCCTCACAGCAAAAAATAAATAAATAACAGGGAAGAATATAATCTGTTTTTCAGGATTTAGGTTACTTTGAGAGGCTTAGAAGACATTTAGAAAAGAGCATTTTCCCCTCAACTGGATATTGTTTGATTTCTCCAAACATACTCAACAGTCTTCATGTAATTTCCCTTTGTTAGATGAATAGCTCCATGAAAATCCTAAATATTAGGCACCATGCCTTCAATTTTGCAAAGTTGTAATGAATAAAACAATTAAGCCCTTTAATTCACTGCCAAGTCAGAATGTAACGTTTTCCCCCCACCATTGTATACTGTCCTCCGTCTGTGTGTCTTTACGTCTAATTGCTGTTGTCTCATTCAGTACACAGGACTCACTCCACCACTCCATGTCCTGACACAGTCAGCCCAGCATTGTCCCTGGATGTGCTGAGTCATGTGAAAAAACAATGGAGCAACTGTGATAAATATTTGACATTCCAGTATTGTGTATTCATTGCATCGATCTAAAAAGCTGTTATAAATATAAACTTATGCCTCTGAAAGTATATCACTTACAGTTTCCAAAGGGTACCCATTATCTCCCTGTCCATTTATTATTTATGATAGCTGTGTACACACCACTCTGATAATTATGTCTAGAAGGTAAGTGCAATCGTAAATGACTCGAGGTGCTGAAAAGTGTCCCTGTAGAAGTTAAACCACTTACTTTTTATTTTCCTTGAAAAATTGTAAATATATCTTTAGAGTAGGATAGATTATGTGTAGCTGGAATTGTGGACTATGATAAAAAAAAAAAACAGCAGCCCTGCCACCATCACAGTGGGGAGGTGGTGTTAAGAGTGCCAGCCGGGGAAGAGAAGCATCTGTCTCTAGAGGATGACCTGGCATCACCTGTGACCCCACAAAGGAAACGTCTGGCTGGGTCTCTGAGGATGAGGGAGCTGTCACCAGCCAGGGAGCTCACCCACCGCCTGCCCCCAGGTAAAACAGGACTACTGCTGGATAGTATAGGGAACTCTATTCAATATTCTGTAATAACCTAAGAGGAAAAAGAATCTGAAAAAGATTAGATACATGTATACCTAGAACTGATTCACTTGACTGCATACCTGAAACTAACATAAGATTGTAAATCAACTATACAAGAATAAAAGAAAAAATTAAAAATGTTTAAATATATACAATGAACTCTTTTGCCATGAGTCCCTGTGAAATGGTCATCACAAAGTTCCAGGTACAAGTCGTGTCGATGTCAATTAAAAAATAAGTTTGGAGAGTGCCAACAGTGTTGTGAATGGTTAGGTCTCTGAGACCGTGTCTGGGTGTCTCCCGGAGGTCTCAGGGCTGCTCTGCCCCATGGGGGATGTCCTGCTCTTTCTGCCTCATGAAGTGCAGCTCCTTGGGGCCAGGGCCACCCTGCGATGTGACCCATGACTCTTCCCCCCGACTTCTCTTAGGACCCCGCAGCCCTTTTCCCTTTGCACCCAGTTGTCTTTCTTCCTGGGAAACTAGAGTCTCTTATCTTGTTGCATGTATGGCCCCATTTTCAATTCAGATGCTGTTGTAAGTGTCATCTCAGAGGTATCTAGAGGAGCTCTCCAAGGATGCCCAGGCTGCTACCATTTAAGATGACTCACTGATACGCGTATTAACCTGCTTGCTTGACTCCATCTTCCTCTCCCAGGAGAGCACCAGCACAGTCAGTGCAGAAATGTGTTTGTCCTACTCTCCTGGCAAGACTGGCTTTACTTACTGGGAGCTGGGCCCGCATCACTGAGAGATCTTTCCAGACATATTTCTTTGAGCCTGGACCCCAGGCCCCACCTGGTCCTGCACCTTGTAGTCTCCTTACTCTTCTCTGTCTCTCTGTGAAAGCTATCCGACCGTTGGAGTTCATTTCTCTTTGTTGTGTGTTTTCAGATGTGGCCGGAGTTTGCCAAACACATGAGGGCTCTCAGTCTTTCCGGCCACGTTTCCGGGCTGCAAATATATGATTTCAGCAGGTGTGTGGCTTTGGTCTGGTCTTTCAGCCTCAGGTCACCTGGTGTTTCCACACTGCGTGGATGCACATGTTGCTTCTAGTCTTGGGTGTCCACTGAACCCTCCTGAAGCCAGCCCCTCATATTTACACTGCAGCAAACATGTATCTGCTATCTTCCCATGTGATATAGTCTTGTCATCCATCAGGGATGAGTTTAAAGACGTTTTCTAAGAAGTATTTTTTTTTTTCCTTTAGGAAATTGTCATTGCCTTATATATATATAAGTTTTACTTTGAGCAGAGATAATGGAACTGATGGAGAGACACTATATTTATTTATATTTTACTACCAAAACCATATATTTATATTATATTTTAAAAGGCATACAGTAAAATGGACTTTGCAGGTGGCACTAGTAGTAAAGAACCTGCCTGCCAATGCAGGAGACATAAAAGATGCGGGTTCAATCCCAGGGTTTGGAAGATTGTCTGAGAGAGGGCACGGCAATTCACTCCAGTAGTCTCAGTGGTAAAGAATCTACCTGCCAATGCCAGAGACACAGGTTCAATCACTGGGTCTGGAAGATCTCCTGGAGGAAGAAATGGCAACCCGTCCCAATATTCTTGCCTGGGAAATCCCATGGACAGAGGAGTTTTGGCGGGCCATAGTCCATGGGGTCAAAGAGTCGGACACCACTTAGTGACTAAGAACATACACACACATATTGAATCCCATGAACAGAGGAACCTGGTGTAGTACAGTCCATTGGGTCACAAAGAGTCAGATATGACTGAAGCGACTTAGCATGCACACACAGTAAAATACCTTTTTGACTAATTGAGGGATACAAAATAAGGTCCAACAAATCAAACAAAAAATGTCCATCAATTATGCCTCTAGCTCAACTCTTATTTATTTATTTACTTTATTTTACTTTACAATACTCTATTGGCTTTGCCATACATCCACATGAATCCAGCACAGGTATACACGAGCTCCCAATCCTGAATCCCCCTCCCACCTCCCACCCCACAACGTCTCTCTGGATCATTCCCGTGCACCAGCCCCAAGCATCCTGCATCCTGCATCGAACATAGACCGGTGCTTCGTTTCTTACATGATAGTATACATGCTTCAATGCCATTCTCCCAAATCATCCCACCCTCTCCCTCTCCCTCAGAGGCCAAAAGTCCGTTCTATATGTCTCTTTTGTTGTCTCACATACAGGGTCATCATTACTATCTTTCTAAATTCCATATATATGTGTCAGAGATGTATGTGTGTGAGTGTGTGCATGTGGCTTGTTTTATTCTACATTTAATGTTCCAGTGTATCAATGTACCATGCTTTATTTATGCATTTGCCAACTCTTTACTAGTCAATCACTTAGTTTTTTTTGTTTGTTTGCACCAGCAAATAGCCTCTAGAATCCTGTGCACCCTCGTCCCTCTCCAGGGTGGATCTAAGGTTACTAGGATTGTAGCTCTGACTTTATAGGATATGTCTAGTTTCAGTTTTACCCTTCTTCCAAATTATCCTTCACAGTGATGTTCCAACTTACATTACAGTCAAAAACACACATTTTCTCCATCTACTCCATCACCAACACAATATTGTAAGGGGTTGATTTAGGTCAACAATAGAAAATGTTAGCTCATTACATTTTTAATGTCTAATATTCTTGTGTCTAATGAATTGAGCAACTTTTTACTATTGTATGAGTCATTTGAGATCCATTCTCTTTGAACTGCCTCTTCACAATACTTGCCCAGTTATCAACTTATTTTTATTTGATTGCTTCTAATTAACTTGAAATGCTGTAAGAGAGATTTATGATTAGTTTGAAGTGCTTGTGTCACAGTTTTGTCTTATTAATGTGTCTTCAATGCATGTTTTATGTGTTGAGTACGCTTAGTATATTTAGTGTGTTTGCATGTAATACATTTAACCCTTCTCAATGTAGTTCTACATATATAGAATTTAATTGTTCTCAAATGATTTATTGAAGATTCTGTTTCTTTGAATATATTCTAATTCCTGCTGCAGCAGATGGGGTTGTTAAATCACTCACCAACTTTGAATTCAGCTTATCCAGAATGGCCGCATAATCCGTGTGTGTGTGTGTGTGTGTGTGTGTGTGTGTGTGTGTGTGTGTATGTTCTTAGTCACTGAGTGGTGTCTGACTCTTTACAATCCCATGGACTATGGCCCACCAAAACTCCTCTGTCAATGGGATTTTCCAGGCAAGTATATTGGGACTGGTTGCCATTTCTTCCTCCAGGGGATCTTCCAGACCCAGTGATTGAACCTGTGTCTCCTGTGTCTCTGGCATTGGCAGGTAGATTCTTTACCACTGAGACATTGGGGAAGCCCATAATCCTAGTGTGACCAGTGCTAAAAAGATTAGAACTGCATAATAATCATGATAATAATAGTAATAATAATTCTTTAAACTAATCTTATTGTTAGAGGTGGTGCTGATAATTTTACTCTCATTCTTTGACTTACGAAGTTGGGAGATAAAATTAATTTAGTACTCATTTATTGGCACTGGAATCCATGCTCTTCTACCAGGGAACAAAGAAGGGTGTCAAGGGAAGGTAGATGAGGTTATCTGGAAATACTCTCATCTGAAGTGTGAACTACATGTGACGTCGTCAGTCCACACTGCAGTTGACTTTCCTCTCACGTAAGTACACACGGGGACTTTGGATCAGCTGGGAAGAAGAAGTTTGTAGAGCCCTTTCCTTCTTGCTGACAATAACTGAAAAAAAAAAACAGAACAAAATGCACACTAATATTTGTGTAAACATCCAAGATCTCCTGAAGCCAGCAGTGCTAAACGGCCAGGAATCCAGAGAAGGACCAGGACTCCCCTTGAAAAGTGAGGTCCAGCCTTGCCTTGCTTTTCCCCAAGACCATTTGCTATACCGGTCACAAATACTCAGTGGAGGGTCTCAAGTTGCATAGATTTGTCCCAATTTGTAGCTCATTTCAGCCCAGTAGTGACTCCTGGGAATATCTATTTAGCACTGCTATTGATTCTCTAATTAGATCACAACGTTTGCTGCAGAATCATAAATTCTTCCATAAGAAAATTAAGTTGCTTTAAAAGAAAAGACTATTTCAAAGGAAAAAAAAGAAGCTCTTGAAAACAATCTGGAGTGATTTTCCAAACTGCACTGAGGGTGGAGTTGAAATCACAGCCCATAAACCTGCAGAATCCATCAAAATGAAGGTCTACTTGGGTGCTGATGTCATTGCCCTCAGCAGCTCAGCTCGAGGAAGAGAGAAGGTACACACAGATGGATCAAAGTGAGCATGCTGGCAGGTATGAAACAGAGAAGAACAGGAGGCCAAAATGTTGACTGTTAGTATTAAGATGTTAAATGTAAGCAGGAGGGAAATGGAGCCTGGGAGGCCCAGCAAAGTGGAAATAAAATAGGGTCCTTAGTTTACCATGAAGACAGTGTCATAGCATGCTTTTCTTATTATTTCTGGTTATAATCTCACAGATTTTGCCTGAGACACAACTTCAACTTTCCAATATACTAAGCTGCTTCACATGGAAGATTTTAGACTAGAAAGTCCAACCTGTAAACATCTGACAAATCCAACATGATCTTGTGTTGATTCAAGACTTAAGAAAGCCATAGAGTATAGGGCCTGTGCACTGATGGATGAAAAAAGTTGGCATTCACACATCACATGTTGAAATGTCTACTCGCGGAGATTTATTTCAAGGGGGAAAAATAAAGTTTCTGTATAGAGAAATTGTCTCGATGGACATGAGTTTGAGCAAGCTCCAAGAGTTGGTGATGGACAGGGAGGCCTGGCATGCTGCAGTCCATGGAGTCACAAAGAGTCACACATGACTGACTGATAAAGAAATTGTGGGGTTTTACATAGGATTTATTACATGAAAATGTTGAGTAGAAGATGTGTTTGTTGATCTGGAATCCTTCAGATATTGAAAGTATCTAAAACTAACTGAAGACATTTGCTTTTCACAGAATCTGAATTCTAGAGGGAATATTAGAGTCTCATATAACACTGTCATAAGAGTCTCATCAAAACCAGGATGCTCTCTGGAATGCTGATGAGCAAAGACACATGTCTCTTGCTCTGTTGGAATCACTTGCAGCAAAGTGATTTCACTAAAAGTAACTAGACAAGTCGGATAAAATGTAAAAAAAAAAAAAAAAATCATTATATCCCAGTTGTCAGAAATATTGAGAACAAACTTACATATAGCTGTGGTTAACATAATAAATTAAAATGTAATGTAACGATTAAGGACTCAAAGGATGGATTTCACAGCAGAATGGATGCAGCAGAAGAAAAAAATTAATGCCTTAGAAGATAGATAATGAAGATGTTTTCAATAAAATCTATTAGATTTATTCAGTTATAATCAGCACAGCAAATGCAATTTAAGAAAAATTAACTGAGATTGTGATTTTTACATTTTACTTGCTTCCAAAGGATTCATAATCATCCTTACATCTCTATTTTCTAAATCACTCCAAATTCATTTTAGAAAGTAAAAATTATGCATAATCCTAAGAAATAATGATTTGAAAATATATCTATACTCAGCTTCCCAGGAGGCTCAGTGGTAAAGAATCCACTTGCCAATGCAGGAGACGTCGGTTCTATCCCTAGGTTGGGAAGATCCCCTGAAGAAAGAAATGCCAACCCACTCCAGTATTCTTGCTGGGAGGATCCTATGGACAGAGGAACCTGATGTTCTACAGTCCATGGGATTGCAAAGAGTGGGACACAACTTAATAATTAAACAATAACAGTATCTATATACAGGATATATCTTTACTCTTAAGCAACATTTCAGCAAAAACCCATGTGAAATATACATGGTCTATCTTGACCTATTACCTGAAACAACTAATTTAAATTTGACCACATATCCATGTGACCACATACCCATGTGAAAAAAGACTTTGTTCAGAGTCAAGTGACATTTCTCTTGACCCCTCTGTTTAATGATTTAACACGTTTCTTCTGAGACACGTTTGGATTGGCTGGGACAGTCTGGCCTCTGCCTTTGGGGCAGCCAACCAAGCGTAGGTTGTCCATTTTGTCTCTGAAAGCCTTGGTTCCAACTCACTCTCTGGCTCTTCCCAAAGGAAACTTAATTGCTAACAGTAGGAAGTTTTCTCATATTTGAAACACTTGGTATTCAAATACCCACCCCAGCCCTTGTGAACTCAGCCCTGCTCACCTCACTATCAGTGAAGTGAAGAAGATAGCCAGGTTATGTCCAGCCTCCTTTGAGGTTGCTTTTCAAGAAAGCTCTGCTTTTATTCAAGAAATAGACCTTTTTGCTGAACTCGCCAAAAATTATCTCTTCACCAATTATACATAACAAAACTCTGTATTCTGTGAAGCAAAGGCTAACAAAAATTACTTTTTACAAACTTAACTGTATAATACTGTCTTTTTGGTAAATGATGCATTGTGAGACCAGGCTGTTAAGATAATTTGTGTTGAATAATAAAGTAGGTAAATTTTTATGGGAAAATGTTACAGCAAATCGAATACAGCAAAAAATACTTTCACATCTTGAAAATTACCAAAACTTTCAGTTCAGTTCAGTTGCTTAGTCGTGTCCAACTCTTTGCGACCCCATGAATCACAGCACACCAGGTCTCCCTGTCTATCACCAACTCCCGGAGTTTACCCAAACTCATGTCCATCGAGTTGGTGATGCCATCTAGCCATCTCCTCCTCTGTCATCCCCTTCTCCTCCTGGCCCCAATCCCTCTCAGCATCAGGGTCTTTTCCAATGAGTCAACTCGTAAGGAACGTTTATTATACACTATAAGACACTCATCACCTTTTCAGGAGGCATCCTATCTTGTTTTTTTCTTTCCTTTTTCTTTCTTTGAAATAAGTTGGGCTTTATAACAAGCAGAATCATAGATTCAAAGCACTACTGCTTATTATGTTCTATTCTACCAGGTTATATATTCATCAGCCCTGTCTCATGTGTCTTTTATTTCACAGATCAGGAGAGAAACCATTGATATACACATCCTAAGACCCCTAGTATAGACTTATACACACAACCTGTCTACACTGGCTGCTTTAATAAAGCCAGTGTGAACCATTTAACTATGAGGAAGCTAACAAGGATGCACAGAGTTAGGTTACAGCAAATGGAATTAAAAATTTAAAACATTATCTAATTATGAAACACTATTTCCAAGAAAATGCATACAGTAAAAGAAAAGGTAATATTGTAAAATAATGTTAAATACAGAGTAAAATTTATTTGATAGAAAATATTTTTCATATGAAAACCCATATGTAGTATATCTTTTAAAATTTGATGCTGCTGTATGTGGTTATTTAAGACATGATTTTAATGAGATTGTTATTAAACAGTAAGTTTGGGGCTATCATTTTTTTCAATAAAACAACAGTTCAGTGGCTTAGTTGTGTCTGACTTTACAACCCCATGGACTGCAACACGCCAGGCTTCCCTGTCCATCAGCAACTCCCAGAGCTTTCTCAAACTCATGTCCATCAAGGCAGTGATGCCATCCAACCATCTCATCTTCTGTTGTCCCCTTCTCCTCCTGCCTTCAATCTTTCCCAGTATCAGGGTCTTTTCAAATGAATCAGTTCTTCGTATCAGGTGGCCAAAGTATTAGAGTTTCAGCTTTAGCATCAGTCCTTCCAATGAATATTCAGGACTGATTTCCACTAGGATTGACTAACTGGGTCTCCTTGCAGTCCAAGTGACTCTCAAAAGTCTTCTCTAAGACCACAATTCAAAAGCATCAATTCTTTGGTGCTCAGCTTTCTTTACAGTCCAACTCTCACATCCATACATGATTACTGGAAAAATCATAGCTTTGACTAGATGGACCTTTGTAGGTAAAGTAATGTCTCTGCTTTTTAATATGCTTCCTAGATTGGTCATAGCTTTTCTTCCAAGGAGCAAGCATCTTTTAATTTCATGGCTGCAGTCACCATCTGCTGTGATTTGGGAGCCCAAGAAAACAAAATCTGTCATCGTTTCCACTGTTTCCCCATCTATCTGTCATCAAGTGATGAGACCGGATGCCATGATCTTAGTTTTCTGAATGTTGAGTTTTAAGCCACCTTTTTCACTCTCCTCTTTCACTTTCATTGAGAGGATCTTTAGTTCTTTGCTTTCTGCCATAAGGCTGGTGCCATCTGCATATTTGAGGTTATTGATCTTTATCCTGGCAATCTTAATTCCAACTTGTGCTTCATCCAGCCCAGCATTTTGCAAGATGTACTGTGCATATAAGTTAAATAAGCAGGGTGACAGTATGCAGCCTTGACATACTCCTTTCCCAATTTGGAATCACTCTGTTGTTCCATGTCCAGTTTGAACTGTTGCTTTTTGACCCGCATACAGATTTCTCAGGAGACAGGTCAGGTGGTCTAGCATTCCCATCTCTTTAAGAATTTTCCACAGTTTGTTGTGATCCACACAGATAAAGATTTGGGTAGTCAATGAAGCAGAAGTAAAAATTTTTTCTGGAACTCTCTTGCCTTTTCTATGATCCAATGGATATTGGCAATTTGACCTCTGGTTCATCTGCCTTTTCTCAATCTAGCTTGAACATCTGGAAGTTTATGGTTCACATACTGTTGAAGCCTGGCTTGGAGAACTTTGAGCATTACTTTGCTACTGTGTGTGAAGAGTGCAATTGCGCAGTAGTAATTCTTTGGCATTATCTTTCTTTGGGATTTGAATGAAAACTGACCTTTAGCAGTCCTGTGGCCACTGCTGAGTTTTCCAAATTTGCTAGCATGTTGAGAGCAGCACTTTCACAGCATCATCTTTCAGGATTTGAAATAGCTCAACTGGAATTCCATCATTTCCACTAGCTTTGTTCATACTGATGCTTTCTAAGGCCCACTTGACTTCTGACTTTAGGTGAGTGGTCACACCATCGTGGTTATCTGGGTCATTAAGGTCTTTTCTGTAGTTCTCCTGTGTATTCTTGCCACCTCTTCTTAAGATCTTCTGCTTCTGTTAGGTCCATGCCATTTCTGTCATTTATTGTACCCATCTTTGCATGAAGTGTTCCCTTGGTATCTCTAATTTTCTTAAAGTGATCTCTATTCTTTCCCTTTCTGATTCTTTGCATTGCTCACTAAGGATGACCTTCCTATCTCTCCTGGATATTCTTTGGAACTCTGCATTCAAATGGGTATATCTTTCCTTTTCTCCTTTGCCTTTCACTTCTCTTCTTTTCTCAGCTATTTGTAAGGCCTTCTCAGACAATCATTTTGCCTTTTTGCATTTCTTTTTCTGGGGGTTGGTCTTGATCCCTGCCTCGTGTATAATGTCACAAACCTCTGTCCATAGTTCTTCAGGCACTCTGTCTATGAGATCTAATCCCTTGAATCTATTTGTCACTTTCACTGTATAAACATAAGGGATTTGATTCAGGTCATACCTAAATGGCTTAGAGGTTTCCCCTACTTTCTTCAACTTAAGTCTGAATTTTACAATAAGGAGTTCATGATCTGAGCCACAGTCAGCTCCCAGTCTTGTTTTTGCTGACTGTATAGAGCTTTTCCATCTGACTGCAAAGAATATAATCAGTCTGATTTTGGTATTGACCATTTGATGATGGCTATGTGTAGAGTATTCTCTTGTGTTGTTGGAAGAGGATGTTTGCTATGACCAGTACAGTCTCTTGGGAAAAGTCTGTTAGTCTTTGCCCTGCTTCATTCTGTACTCCAAGGCCAAATTTGCCTGTTACTCCAGGTATCTTTTGACTTCCTACTTTTGCATTCTAGTCCCCTGTGATGAAAAGAAGATATTTTTAAGGCGCTAGTTCTAGAAGGTTTTTAGGCCTTCATAGAACCATTTAACATCAGCTTCTTCAGCATTACTGGTTGGGGCATAGACTTGGATTACTGTAATATTGAATGGCTTGCTTTTGAAATGAACAGAGATCATTCTGTCATTTTTGAGACTGCACCCAAGTACTACATTTTGGACTCGTTTGTTGACTATGATGGCTACTCCATTTCTTCTAAGGGTTTCTTGCTCAAGTGGTAGATATAATGGTCGTCTGAGTTAAATTCACCCATTCCAGTCCATTTTAGTTCACTGATTCCTAAAATGTCACTGTTCACTCTTGCCATCTCCTGTTTGACCACTTCCAAATTGCCACTTCCAATTTCCAATCATTGACCTAACTTTCTAGGTTCCTATGGAATATTGCACTTTATAGCATCAGACTTTACCTCCATCACCAGTCACATCAACAACTGGGTGTTGTTTTTGCTTTGGCTCCATCTCTTCATTCTTTCTGGAGTTGTTTTTCCACTGATCTCCAGTAGCATATTGGGCACCTACTGACCTGGGGAGTTCATTTTTCAGTATCCTATCTTTTTCCTTTTCATACTGTTCATGGGGTTCTCAAGGCAAGAATACTAAAGTAGTTTGCCATTCCCTTCTCCAGTGGACCAAATTTTGTCAGAACTCTCCACCATGACCTATCTGTGTTGGGTGTCCCTTCAAGGTATGGTTCATACTTTCATTGAGTTAGACAAGGCCGTGGTCCATGTGATCTGTTTGGTTAGTTTTCTGCGATTGTGGTTTTCATTTTGTCTGCCCTCTGATGGATAAGGTTAAGAGGATTAGGGGAAGCTTCCTGATAGGAGAGAGTGACTGAGGGGGAAACTGGTTCTTGTTCTGATGGGCAGGGCCATGTTCAGTAAATCTTTCATCCAATTTTCTGTTGATGGACAGAGCTGTGTTCTCTCTCTGTTCTTTGACTTGAGGCCAAACTATGGTGGAGGTAATACAGATAATGACAACCTCCTTCAAAAGGTCCTGTGCACACACTGCTTCACTCAGTGCCCCCGACCCTGCAGCAGGCCACTCCCGACCCAAGCCTCCGTTGAAGACTCCTGGACCCTCATGGGCAAGTCTGGGTCAGTCTCTTGTGGGGTCACTTCTCCTTTCTCCTGGGTCCTGCTGCGTACAAGCTCTTGTTAATTAAATATCAAAGGGAACATAATAAAGATGTTTTATTTTTTATTGAGAAAATGAAGCCAGGAATGCATAATATGCCGGTATGGAACTAAGTCAGGTCTCACCATCACTGAGGTACCTGGGGTTTCTGCATATAGCCCCTGGTGACTTGCCCCCTGGTCCTATGCCTGCCCTACTTGCTCCAGGTGTGGGATGGAGCAGTCCCTCACCCTGGCCCCCACACACCTGTTTCCTCTCTGTCCAGGTGAGCTCACAGGTCAAATAAGGGAACACACACAGAGATTGAGAAGGTCCTGGCAGAGACTCGATAACACTGGTTTTCTGGTCATTCTTGTTGTCATCACTAAAGAGGAATAACCAGCACCAGGTCGTCAGCCTTGTAAAGAAAACCAGGATCCCACAAAGGTTATGATCTTTGAGTATCCGAGGGAAAAGTAAGCTTACTGGCAGAGAAAATAAATCACAGTGCTGTTCTTATGTGTCACACTCATTCATGAGTCCCTTTATATCAAGGACATTTATGACCCCTCTACTTTATTGACCCTTGTCTACTTTACTGACCCCTCACTTTTGCAATGGACAGACTGACTTGATGATGACTCCTACATTTAAGGAAATTGCTTCCCACCTAGGTCATCCGGAGAAGCACTGGGAGCTTTTGGACTAAATGGAAATGGCGTAATCATGCTAAATTGTGAATAACATTTAAGAAAAACAACTGGGTGGGGGGACCTCCCTGAGGGTCCAGTGGCTAGAACTCAGTGCTACCAATGTAAGGGGCCCAGGTTTGATCCCTGATTGGGGAACTAGAAACCTCACATCCAAACTAAGCTCCTTTGCAGCCAAATAAATAAAAATTCTTTTAAAAAGTAAAAAAGAACTGAGGAAAATAATGAACGCTAATTAGAAGAAAAAGCTAGAGAATACGAGAATGGAACTTGAACGCCCAGTCTGATATTGGCTGGTTGGATCAGAGCTGGTGTTGCACCTGAAAACCTTCTCAAGATAGAAAAGGAAGCTGCTGAAGAAAGATTCTCCATCTCCTAGCAGGACCCTGACTACCCTGGGTCCTAGGACAGTGCTCTTGTGTAATGGAGGCAGATGCTTGTGGAAGAAAGCTCTGTCTTCCTGCTGCGGATCAAATGCTCCTACATGCCAGAAAACCCCCAGATGACTACATGGGGAAAAGGAAATTGAAACTCGCTTAACTTACCCTTCAGTCTAATGATTCAAGGGCTCCGAGCCTCAACACATAAGCTCAACAAATGAGCAAGAATCAAACAAACAGCGCATGATAATAGGAATGGACATCAGGCTAATTTTCTCCAGTTTTACCAATGTCAATAGTTAAAGACAGATATAATATTTGATGGTTTAACAATGGCAGAGTCATTACTTAACTGCAGGTAATTTATATGTAGTAGTTAAATAGAAAAAAAAAAGCTATTACTTTCTTTGATGAAAAATCTCAAGTCAATATTATACCCTTTACAAAATTAAATAAAAAGATATGAATGTGCCAGGTTCAAAATTGGAATGGGACATTGCTACTCACATAAAGTATATCTGTGATTGTCTTTTCCACCAATTAGTAGACACACAAATATCTTTCTATCTGACACGTTGCATACTATCACTGACCCTTAATTTTGATAGTCTGATAACTATTCAAGACATTATTATCTGAAAACTTGGATTATGAATGTGCAAGAGAAAAAGTCTATCTCCTTAATTCAAATTAAAATCTCACAAACACCATTTGTTTGCCTGATATAGTTACTAGTAATATAGTAAATTTTGGTTTTGTTCAGTAGTCTATTATGCTCTAGATGGTTATAAGTCATACTTTCAATTAATAAGACAAGAATATTCTATATAACTGCTAAGATTGAATGTAGTGCTAAATATAAGTGGATAATATTTCACTCATACGCATGTGCCTACACCAATGAGAATCAAACCACAAGGAACTTAAGGCCCTTTTGACACGACAAAATATACAACATTTTCGAGTACTGAAGGAGTCAAGTCATCATTCTGACACTGGTTTCTATATGGTTTCATAAAGATTTGCTTGTCAAACAAAATGGGAAAGTTTATAGTGACAATAATTTATGTATGAAAAACATATTTTATTGAAAATGCAATCAAATAGTAGACTTGTAAAATAAATGCCTCTGCTTTTTTTATTCATTTGTATTTCCATTTAAATCTCTGTCATGTAACCAATTACCTTCTGGTTGTGAGGAATGTCAAAAATCTTAATTTTAGTCATAATTATTTGGTTCTTCTTGTTAAAGATATTAGTTTTGAAGAAATATGTGCCATCACTGACCATTTCATGGATATCAGTATTCACCTTCTAAGGTCCTAGTTTTAGTGCTGAGGCATGTCAGGATCGCAAAACTTCTCTCTTACTTCTCCAGATTGCCACACGCTCCCAACCCCTGATTGGAAGGGAGAATGGGAACTGCAGAGGCAGGGGCATGCCTGTGCAGGGGGTGAGGGTACCTGCCACACTGGCTTTCACGTGTACTTCGACTCTCACATTTGCTACCCTTGGGTACATCTCTTCACCACGGAGCCATCAGCCCATGATACTACATTTTTATTGAGAAAATGAAGCCAGGATGACAAAAGGTACAGACATATAACCAAGTCAGGCCCCACCAGCACTGGGCCACATGGTACTGTGTGTGCAGGCCTGGAGACTCCTCCCCCTTGGCCCCGCACCTGCTCCACCCGCACCGGGTGTGGGATTGAGCTGGAATTGAGCAGCCTCCACCTCGCCCTGGACAGTGCCTGTTTCCTCTCTGTCCAGGAAAGGCTTTAAGGATCAATTTGAGGACGTATCACCTTATTCTTAGTAGTGATGATTTTACAAAAATCAATGTAAGTTTCAACTTCCATTAAATTTTTTCAGAAGCTGTTGAGATATCCACAGTTTTTGAATCCTTCGATTTATTGAAGTCATGTCTCATTTCCTTCCAAGTTTTCAACCTAAGAACAATATTGCTTTGTATATGAATATTTAAGAATTAGGTTTTCTAACTCTTTTGCTAGTAGGAAGTTTACATTGTTAACATTTTTCTTTAGAGACAAGTAGGAGTTACGGGGTCTGATTCTGTCTTCTTGGTGGTTTCTCAGTGTTTATTACCATTGTTGATAATACAGTCTAGCTTTTACTGCCTTGAGCTCATCTCCAATGGTTTATATAAACATAAATACTTGCTGTAATTCTAAATTTTCACATTTTTAAAATATGTGCTACTCAGACTTTACATATATACATGTATCTTTTTGTAATTTCTTAGAATTTTTTGAATATGGACCAAAACTCTTTTCCTCTTTGAAATATAAGAAACAATTTGGGGGTTTCTCTCCACCCTCCAAATTCCCTAGATTCTACTTTTTATTAGCAGAAACTTTTAGATTCCTTCCCCATCTCTGTCTCACTTCTTTCTCTCTCATTCTAAAGATGCCCTCTTCAGATGTGTGGGCTTAGTCACTCAGTTGTATCCGACTCTTTGTGAGCCCATGGACTGTAGCTCACCAGGTTCTTCTGTCCATGGGATTCTCAGGCAAGAATACTGGAGTGGGTTGCCATTTCCTTCTCCAGAGGATCTTCCCACCCAGGGATGGAACCTGGGTCTCCTGCATTGCAAGCAGATTCTTTACTATATGAGCTACAGGGAAGTTTCAGATTTAACTTTGACTTTTACATACAAGGTTTCCCTAACAGCTAAAATTACATTTCCAATGTCTTCCAAGTATATTAATAGAAGCCGTTTTTGTCAATATATCACTGCAATTGTCAGACTATACATGATTCAAAATAAATGTCTCATATCCAGTTTTATAAATACACTTACATAATAAATGACATTTGCAATTGCTATGACATTTTGTATTGTTTGGTTCACCACAAGGGGGTAGCATTTTTGCACAATTGAGTAAAAACTAAAATTTACACGTTGATAAATAGAGTAGGAGGTATTATGTGAAAACCAAAAATGGGTCCTTTGATCAATAATTTTGGGAAATGCTGGAGGAAGCAAAGTTAAATAGGATTCTTTGTTGTTCAGTTGCTAAGTCGTGTCTGACTCTTTGCAGCCCCATGGACTGCAGCATACCAGATTCCTCTGTCCATGAGATTTCCCAGACAAGAATACTGGAGTGGGTTGTCATTTCCTCCTCCAGGGGATTTTTCCGACCCAGGGATCAAACTCGAGCCTCCTTCACTGACAGGCAGATTCTTTACCACTATGCCACCAGGGAAGCCCTTCATCCTACTTTTTGGGTTATAAAGCCCTTTGAGTTTCAAATTCTTGTTCTTTCATGATTTTTAATTTTTTAATGAGTCACCTGTCATAAGAGGAACCAATAAGGAAACAAAACAAACACATTCCAAAAGAACAAATGCTGAACTAAGTCAGTAACACGTTCATGGCTTTTCCTCCCAGACTGAGCTCTGGGTGGAGACTGGTTGACCTGAGGGCACCAAACACTTGTCTGCCCACATCAGCGGGTTTGAGAGATGCTGTGTCCTCACAGTCAAGTGCCTTAATGTGAGGAAGATGCTATCAGTCCTGGAAAATCCCAGCACTGCGGTGTTAATACACTGGGTCTCATCAAATCCCATCCTCAGAGTTGTGAAAGCCTTGTCCCTCCATCCCTGCAGTGAAGGCAGAATTCTAACACATGACTGATGACTCATGTGTCAGATGACTGCACCCTAGCGTGCATGCCCTGTTAATCTAATGATGTGTGCAAGCGGGGTCCATACATAATATGGATCCCACACCCACTGTTCTGTCCCATCATTTGGCAGGAGGGATTCTGCAGGTGTGATCAAGGTTGAGTTACTCAAATGAACTGTTTGATTAACTCAAGCTGTTGAGTTACTCAAAGCGAGATGATCCTGGATTGGGTCTGAGCTGCTCACAGAAGCCTTAAAGGAGGATAAGCAATGTGAAGTGAGACAGAGTCTCATGCCAGTGTGGAAGAAACAGCCGAGTTGTGAGAGGAGGGGGCATGTGGCAAGGACTGGGGGCAGTCCTGGGAGAGGTCAGGGCTTCTTGGGTGACAGTCATCTGAAGGCAAGGACACGACTGGGGGGCAGTGGATTCCGTCAACACCTGGGAACCAGAGGAGACCCCAAGCTGGACGAGGTCGCCACTCCACAGACAACTTGGTTTCAGGGCAGATGCTGANGGGAGAGGTCAGGGCTTCTTGGGTGACAGTCATCTGAAGGCAAGGACACGACTGGGGGGCAGTGGATTCCGTCAACACCTGGGAACCAGAGGAGACCCCAAGCTGGACGAGGTCGCCACTCCACAGACAACTTGGTTTCAGGGCAGACGCTGAGGAGTCACCTCAGTGAAGCCCCGCCCTGACTCCTGACCCAGGAGAGCTCTACGTGATACACCTGTGTATGCTGCAAGGTGGGGTCTGCAGTGATTGGTGGGAACAGACAAGGAACACAACGAGAACACACTTTGTCTGTCTCTCACATTGTCACTGAGGACTCCTGTCGTGGCTGTGCTCATCTACACCAGAATTCTTCAAAATGCTGTTTGCAGACTCAGACTGCACCATTGGAGTGAGGGAGGTTAGCTGCCCACATTGCTGATTGTTAACAGATTTTGAACCACTAACCAGTGACTCCACTAGGCTGTTTCCTCTTTGTTTCCCAGCAGATTTCTCCCTGCTTACAGTGGTGATTGTCTCATTCATCACCCATTGCCCTCCTGAACGTGAGCCCCTCAGATGGCAAAGCAGGAGCGGGTGAAGCACAGTGTGCCTGCATCTCTGTTTCCGCTGCGGTGCACGTGTCTGCCTGTATGAGTCTTGTCTGTGTGTGTGTACTGCTGTGTTTCTACATAACTGATGTTGCTGCTTTACCTTTTTCATCATTAGTGTTATTTTTGCTGGGAGAATTTCATGGACAGAGGAGCCTGGTAGGCTATAGTCTGTGGAGTTGCAAGGAGTCAGATATGACTAAGCAGCTAACATTTCACATGTATACCCTTTAACCCATTTAAAAATCTTTCCACATATCTTTGTCTTTATATGTAGAATGACATGTTTTATGGCACACTGTTATCCATCCTGACAATCTTGCCTTTCATCGTGGTGTCTAGACTGTGTGCATTTAAAAGTTATTGCTGTCATTGACTTCATATCAACCATTTTGATGTTTGTTTTATTTGTTCCAGGTGCACTTTGCTTCCATTTTTCTCTTGGGAATAATACGTTTTATTTCTGCTATTGAGATGTTACCTAAACCTCTCTGCTGTGTGTTCTCTGGGGTAGCCCTACTTTTTACCGCAGGTTCTTTAACTTATTATACTTAGTTTCATCTAATATTTCATGATATTATGATCTTATGTGTGAGATAAGGACTTCTAAAAATAGCATATTTTGATTTCTTACCCTTGTTTTTCGTGCTACTGCTGCCATACACTTTATTTTTCAGTGAATATAAAGTCCACAATGCACTTCATTTACTTTTGCCTTAAATATTTGACAATCACTTTAAAGATTGAAAAATTAAAAAAAATTCTTCATATTTAATTAACATTTTCAGTCCTTTTCATTCTTTTTTTTTGTGTGTTGTTTTGTTTCTGTTTCAACATATTCCAGGTTTTATACAAAAGCATTTTCTTCTTCTTGAAGTTCTGTAGTGCCACTCTCTTGGTGACAAATTCCCTCAACTTTGTTTTCTGAAAATTTTTTTTCTTTTTCTGTTTTTCAAAGGTATTTTCACATGGCAGAGATTTCACTGACAGGTTTTTTCCTCATAGTCCTTTAGAGCTACTATTTCACTGCCATCAGGCTTCTATTGTTTCTGATAGTAACTTTATAAATATTGTTACCTTTGTCCTTCTACACGTGATGGATATTTTTCTTCTAGCTGTCTTTAATTTTTTTCTTATTACTGGTTTTCTGAAAATTAACTATAGCATGTCTTTCTATGTTTTCTTTTTCTGTCTTTTAAATTTTGATAAGCTGTGATTTCATAGTTTGCACTGAATTTGGACAATGTTCTACCATTTTATCTCCACATTTTTTCAGCACTTCCTGCTCTCCTGAGACTCCAGTTCCACTTGTCACTGAGACTCCGGTACCACTTGTCCCTGTTCATTTTTAAATTTACCGATCCTCTAAACTTTCCTTTGGGGTATCTAATCTGTTGTTAGGACTTCCCAGGTGGTGCCAGTGGTAAAGAACTCTCCCGCCAAGGCAGGAGCCACAGGAAATTTGGGTTTGATCCCTGGGTTGGGAAGATCTCCTGGAGAAGGAAATGGCAACCCACTCCAGTATTCTTGCCTGGAGAATTCCATGGGCCAAGGAGCTTGGGGACTAAATGTCCGTGAGGTTGCAGAGTCAGACACAACTGAGCACACACACAATTTGTTGTTAAGCCCTTAAAATTCATTTTTTACTTCAAATACTGTTTTTTTTAATCTCTGAAAGTTTTATTTAAATCTTCAGTTTCTCTTCTCATGTTGTTCATAATTTCCCTTAAAGATTTGAGCATTTAAATAACATTAGTTTTCTATCTTTTGTTTCTATTAACTTCTTATTCTCCCGCTTCTGGGCCATGGTTCCTGCCGCTTGGTATGTCCAGCTTTTTTTTCAAAAGGAAAATCTGAAATAGTCTTTAGATCTGGCTAAGCACTACTGCTAAGCATGACCTTCCGGTTCTTACTAAAGAGTTCTTGTTTTCAGGGAGGTTTCTCTACACTGGCTGTTGGGAACTGAAATTTTTTTCAGCCTTTTGTGAGCTCTGAAAATTGTTCATCTACTAGAAGCTTGGTTATGTTTCTTTTCTTAACAGATTTTCTCTTGCCCGGACTTATAATTTCCCTCTTCACATTTCCAGACTGGGGTTCAGCCAGTGACTTGTGGGGTCCCCGTGGGGGCTTCTGGAGTTTTCTCTGAAGACCTTCCTTCTGCCCATGACTTTATCTCACAAAGTCTGAACACCTCAGGCTCCACAGAATTTCATTTTTACTCCTTAGCTCAAAAAGAATGTCCACTTCTCAAATCTCTGTCTGTAATTCTGTCTAGACAGAAATTTGTCCTTGGGATTGTTAATTCCTTTTTCTCTGGAAGCAAAGCTCTGCGGTGCATGTGGTCTCAATATTCCAAAACAGTAATTGCATGTAAGTAATCTAATTTTCTACTTTTGTGAGATGGCAAGTCAAAACATTTATTCTTCACAGACAGAAATAAATTATTACCTTTTAATTTATTTTCTTCCTGATGTCAAAATAATAAGAGAATATTTATTTCATATTTACTCTCAATAGAGCAATATTTTGTGTTTTATATGTTTTAAAGTTATTTAATATTATTTTCTCCATTTTTTCAAACAAAATGACAAAACTTAGGTATACAGAACTTGAGTGAATTTTCTCTAGACCACATAGGATAAAAAAGTGGTGCCTAAGGATTTCATCCAAGGAAATTTGACTCCAGGGGCTTCACTCTTTGCTTCTCTGTTTATGTTTATGTAAATTCCTATCCATCCTATTGGCTTAGCAGAAAAAAAATTGGATTTTTCCATAACATGTTATAGAAAAACCCAAAGGAACTTTCTGGACAACCAATATATATATTTAAATCTCATAGCTACTCTTTGAGGTAGTGAAATAGAAGTATTAGCTTTGTGATAATTAACAATTAAATTATCAGGCAAAATTTTCCCATTCTTCACCATTATATTTAATTTGTATTTATAGAATATGAAAGAGCTTGATATTGATTTTCTTTAAATCATAGCACACTTCTCCACTCTCAGATTAATTCTCCAAGACTCTGTAAGTAGGAAATAAAATTGAACATGAGGGGGAAAATTTGAACCTAGTATTTCAAATAGGCTTAGGGAATTAGTCCTATAATTATGAAACTTCCGGATAATGAAATAAAATGTTAAAGTATAAACCATAATTCAGGACAGACAATAATTCTACAAAATTAAGGCTATTATTGGTCTGTCTGTAAGAGCTTTAATTGAAACTTGTAGAACTTTTCATGAGATCAACAAAATATTCATGCCCTCCAAATTCCATAAGCCACAAAGCCTATATTTCTCCCACCACTCACATAAAAATTAAATTTGCAATATCTGTTTCAATAGGTTTTTAATCAAAACTTTACTAAGGAGAAAAAGACAAACAACAAAACGAGGTCTTGCCATCAGTCACCAATCTCTAATTGTTTACATAATTTTCTTTCTATTAAAATTGTCTTCATGGCTAGTAGAAATGTCCACAGTTATTTAAAAAGAAATAAAAGGGTGTCTGTTGTTGCAGTATGACTTCATGATTGTGTTTATGTAGCAGCTGATGAACTAGACAGTGGTGAGCTGGTCAGTGGTCTTCTTTAAAAAAGCCTTAGTGTGTAGCGTGAGCAGATTTCCAAAGCGTAAATTCTCCCACAACCAACGGCTTCAAGTTGCTAACCATCTGGTGAGCTCTTGGCTCTCCTTGGTCTGCTCCAGCTCCAGGACACGAGCATGGTAGACTTCAAGGAAACTGCTGTTTGTGTGGATAGAGAAATGGAAGGTTCAAGTCCCTTACTCCCCTCATCCCTACAATTGTCCCCACTTCCATTTGTAGGACCAATACTCACTGGCTGACCTTTAGCTGATGTCTTTGTTCTGTGTTGAACATAAGAAAGTCACAAATAATAAATTACTTTGAGCAGTTGAATTGGAAAAATCCTCTGTAAGTGTGGATTATCCACATAACAACACATGTGATCACAGGTGGTAAATCTCTCACTTGTGCTCCACCTGATAAAACATCCCCACTGTTGGCAGGTGGGCAGCCCTGAGACCCCCCTCACTCAAGCACAACCATTCTCGGAAACAAGCATCAATTGAACGTTGATTTTATTTTGTTTTTTTTTCCAGTCATTTTAAACTGAAGCACAGTTGATTTGCAATGCTGTGTTAATTTCTGCTATATACCAAAGTCATTCAGTTATATACGTATGTGTGTATATATACACATATACACATTCTTTGTAATATTCTTTTCCATTATGGTTTAGAGTGGAAAGTGAGCCAACGTGTTTTGGATTGGAAAGTGATTTCCAATCCATAAGGAAACTTGAAACTAGAGTTTAAGTACATAGGAAGTGCATGCTGGCATGCTCAGTTGCTCAGTCGTGTCTGATTTGTTGTGACTCCACAGACTGTAGTCTTCCAGGCTCCTCTGTCCCTGGGGTTTTACAACACAAGTATGTATAAAGTCTGACTCATTGTGACCCCATGGACTGTAACCTGCCAGGCTCCTCTGTCCATGAGGTGTTACAGCACAAGTATATATAAACATTTGCATCCTAAGTTCAAGGTCACGTATGAGGATTGTTTTGACAGTTTCCGTGGATGAGCTTGTGGACTGTCTGCAGCCCCACAGAATCTATGTCAGCTCCTAAGTTGTTCTCCCATCTCTGGTCGCCCACCCACCTCCACCCCTCCACACCATCCCCTCCAGACCTCCCCAGAAGGATGTGGGGTGACCTCAGTTATCATTCTAGAAAAGGCCTCAATAATCCAGCCCTGAATTTCCTTTTCGGTTTCTCTTCTAAGTTCTTGGGGGCTTCCCTGGTGGCTCAGACAGAAAAGAATCTCCTTGCAATGCAGGAGACTCAGGTGTGATCCCTGGATCTGCAAGATTCCCTGGAGGAGGGCATGGCAACCCACTCCTAGATTATTATCTGAAGAATCCCAAGGACAGATGAGCCTGGTGGACTTCAGTCCATGGGATTGCAAAGAGGTGGATATGACTGAGTGACTAATACTTTCTAAGTTCTCAGTCATGTAACCTTGTGCTCCACTTAAAAAGAACTACCACTACCTTAAAAACAAAAGAAAAAGAGTTTTCACTGATATTGCTGTACTTTCACCTCTCCCCCTTAACATTTCCAGCCTGTAAAACTCATTCTTCTGTGACAAAGCACCACAATTCACGGAGCATTTCTAAGAGAAAGTGGTTGAAATCCTCTCTCTAGGTTGCAACTGTGCTCCCTCGTCCTTGATGGTTACTGTGCAGGGACAATTCCTGCGTTTAATGAAGTGAGAATCTGAACCCTCCACAGAGAACATTGCTTCAGCCTGGGCTGTGCACACTCACATTTTATGCCCATAACCCAGACAGCCTTCTTGATAAATTTGGCTACATGAGTCAATGATCATTGAATATGCCCAGCTGTTGACATGACTTACACATTTTGCTGTGAAACAATATGTAAAAATGACCCAAAGCAATGAATCCAAGGCTGAGAAGTGGTGATTCACGTTAGAACATGTTCTTTATATCTTCCAGGACTGATGTCTTTGCTTCCTTTTATCTACATTGTGATTCATTTATATGCAATCATATGCTCCATAAATCTTATTAGGTCTCTGAAGTTCATGCAATATATCCTATCATGGTCTCCAACTTTAAATATTTTTGCTGTTTGTCCTTATGAAACCAGAATTCAAATAGTCTCTTAAGAACACTTAACTTTGAAGAGGAAAATACTTCTTGTGTTATTAGAAGATTATTATTAGAAATATGGTAGCTTTCTTTTATCAGTCTCAAATCTTTTATGAATGAACAACTTTCCTTGCCCACTAAATTTTTATGATTTAATTATTTCATAACAGAAAAAATTTAAAATTGGCCACTGATACACACACACACACACACACATTTTTTGGTATAAATTTAAGATCACTTCCTATGTTAATCTTAAGTGATAGTTGAATTGGTTCATAATGTATATTTATTATTTGTTTCTAGTGAAACTATGATTCCAATTTCATCATTTTGAGAGCAGGAAGATGCTTTTGGGTAGATAGTGCAGCTGTCCAACTATCAAGGAAGGAACACTGATAAATGCATCAGAACTGAGAGCAAATCTAATGTCTTTCATTAGTTTTAGAAATAAATACAGAAACTTCATTTAAACAGACAAAATCACAACATAGTTCAAGGGCACCAGAGGCTCACAAGACATTATGAAAAGAAGACCTGTGAACACACTGCTTTGTTGAATCAGCTGGTATTAGCTCCTAGATGACTTTCTGTGACATGAACAGACTATGTAGTTTTAAATAGAATGCATTCACAGCCTCTGATAAGTGTGTTGGATGCATCCTCTGTTTCAAATGCATTTTAAATGATCAAAGTGAAGTTTTTCCCCCTCTGACTGGCAGGACTTCACCTGCCCTCAGTGGGGTTACTCTGGTGTCTCTGTACAAGTCACCTGAGTTCCTCCACTGTTTTCACTTCTGTTGAGCTGCTCTGTTATGGCTCCTGCACATTCACTGCAATCTATCTTTCTCTCTTCACCCAGAGATTGTAAGCTTAGGGACTGGACTTCAGTTTACAGGACAAAAACAAAACGAATCTGGCTCCTTGTTGCTACCATGCTGGTGCTGTGCTCTCAGCAACTGTGTGATGAGGGAGCCGACCAGGAAGTACCCTGTGGCTTTCTCGAAACAAAGGCCAGACTGAATGCTGCAAAGATCACTCGTGGTCAACACTGGACTTTGCACGGGAAGTGAAAATGACATACATTAGCTGCTAGAATCCCCGAATACTCACACTTGGAATGCCAGGCTAAAATTTATACTCTAGTGGTATTAGATATTTTCTAAAAAAAAAAAGTCACTTCTGGTTTTTGTTAAGCTGCGTAGAATAAAAAAGCGCAGCACTGGAGAGGCTGTGAGAAAAGCCACTAGAAAGCAAGAGGAGCAAAGCATGCTCCCTCCAGTCACAGCAGCCAGAGGCATGGAAAGCTGAGATACAGTGAGCCCCCTGCAAACCGGAGAGCTTCTAGACACTAAGGAGTTACAAAGAGCGCTTCCTTTCTTTTGCAATAAAATGATAAATAATGACTTCTGAAATTAAACATGAGAATAAGCTAGAAGACACAGTCGGTTTTTCCAGAGAAATGTATCAGTAAGAATGCTTTACACAAGGACATTAGTGACAAGTATAGACCAAGATACCAAAATTCAGGCAGCATGAAAGTTCAAAGGGAAAGTTAGAACCAGTCGGCTCAAATTTCTGAACAACTGAACAAGAACCATTTCAAGGGCTATAAAATCTGAAAGGAAGGTAGAAAGTGGTGGGGAGTACAAATTGAAGGTCCTTTTTCAAAAATGTTTCTTTGGAGAAAAATATATTCTGTATTCACCCCAGGGCAAGATTAGGGGTTCTGTTTTTCTCACTTTTAAATCTAGAGGGACTACTAGTGGCTCAGCCCTGCATTTGGGGATGCAGTGGACTGGGGTCTGACCCACATGATGGATCCAAGACGTGGGAGATGAGCATTTCCTCCAACAGAAGGTGAGAGACATGGATTACTTGGGATCCTTTTGCATTCAGAAGTTGGGGGCCAGGAGGGCACAGGGTAAGTGGTGGGTGGGACAGAGCCCATGGAGAGCGTTAGTTTGTGAAAGTGCAGAAAGGAGCTAAGAAGGGGGATGGGGATTGTGATGGAGGGGAAAGTGGCTCCAGAGGATAGAATTCAGAGGAAGGATGGTGCGAGGGATCCATCAGGGGCGCCTCAGGAAGAAAGCAGAAAAGCCGCTCCTGTACCCAAGAGGGATCATCAGCTTTACTGTTTGCAGGCTGGGAGCGGAGGGAGTTGTCTTGTGATAGGATCAGACAGAACAGAATATTCCGAGCCCTCTATCTGAAGTGAACGGTCCATTAGGGGTGGAGGCGCATGAGAATAAGGGGAGTGACGAGTCAGGCGTTCCCGCCCACCGCACGCCCCAGGATGGAAGAGGGGCATTTACGGAGACTGTGTTTGTACCTCAAAGTTACAACAGGGCTTTCACNAGTCTCAAATCTTTTATGAATGAACAACTTTCCTTGCCCACTAAATTTTTATGATTTAATTATTTCATAACAGAAAAAATTTAAAATTGGCCACTGATACACACACACACACACACACACATTTTTTGGTATAAATTTAAGATCACTTCCTATGTTAATCTTAAGTGATAGTTGAATTGGTTCATAATGTATATTTATTATTTGTTTCTAGTGAAACTATGATTCCAATTTCATCATTTTGAGAGCAGGAAGATGCTTTTGGGTAGATAGTGCAGCTGTCCAACTATCAAGGAAGGAACACTGATAAATGCATCAGAACTGAGAGCAAATCTAATGTCCTTCATTAGTTTTAGAAATAAATACAGAAACTTCATTTAAACAGACAAAATCACAACATAGTTCAAGGGCACCAGAGGCTCACAAGACATTATGAAAAGAAGACCTGTGAACACACTGCTTTGTTGAATCAGCTGGTATTAGCTCCTAGATGACTTTCTGTGACATGAACAGACTATGTAGTTTTAAATAGAATGCATTCACAGCCTCTGATAAGTGTGTTGGATGCATCCTCTGTTTCAAATGCATTTTAAATGATCAAAGTGAAGTTTTTCCCCCTCTGACTGGCAGGACTTCACCTGCCCTCAGTGGGGTTACTCTGGTGTCTCTGTACAAGTCACCTGAGTTCCTCCACTGTTTTCACTTCTGTTGAGCTGCTCTGTTATGGCTCCTGCACATTCACTGCAATCTATCTTTCTCTCTTCACCCAGAGATTGTAAGCTTAGGGACTGGACTTCAGTTTACAGGACAAAAACAAAACGAATCTGGCTCCTTGTTGCTACCATGCTGGTGCTGTGCTCTCAGCAACTGTGTGATGAGGGAGCCGACCAGGAAGTACCCTGTGGCTTTCTCGAAACAAAGGCCAGACTGAATGCTGCAAAGATCACTCGTGGTCAACACTGGACTTTGCACGGGAAGTGAAAATGACATACATTAGCTGCTAGAATCCCCGAATACTCACACTTGGAATGCCAGGCTAAAATTTATACTCTAGTGGTATTAGATATTTTCTAAAAAAAAAAAGTCACTTCTGGTTTTTGTTAAGCTGCGTAGAATAAAAAAGCGCAGCACTGGAGAGGCTGTGAGAAAAGCCACTAGAAAGCAAGAGGAGCAAAGCATGCTCCCTCCAGTCACAGCAGCCAGAGGCATGGAAAGCTGAGATACAGTGAGCCCCCTGCAAACCGGAGAGCTTCTAGACACTAAGGAGTTACAAAGAGCGCTTCCTTTCTTTTGCAATAAAATGATAAATAATGACTTCTGAAATTAAACATGAGAATAAGCTAGAAGACACAGTCGGTTTTTCCAGAGAAATGTATCAGTAAGAATGCTTTACACAAGGACATTAGTGACAAGTATAGACCAAGATACCAAAATTCAGGCAGCATGAAAGTTCAAAGGGAAAGTTAGAACCAGTCGGCTCAAATTTCTGAACAACTGAACAAGAACCATTTCAAGGGCTATAAAATCTGAAAGGAAGGTAGAAAGTGGTGGGGAGTACAAATTGAAGGTCCTTTTTCAAAAATGTTTCTTTGGAGAAAAATATATTCTGTATTCACCCCAGGGCAAGATTAGGGGTTCTGTTTTTCTCACTTTTAAATCTAGAGGGACTACTAGTGGCTCAGCCCTGCATTTGGGGATGCAGTGGACTGGGGTCTGACCCACATGATGGATCCAAGACGTGGGAGATGAGCATTTCCTCCAACAGAAGGTGAGAGACATGGATTACTTGGGATCCTTTTGCATTCAGAAGTTGGGGGCCAGGAGGGCACAGGGTAAGTGGTGGGTGGGACAGAGCCCATGGAGAGCGTTAGTTTGTGAAAGTGCAGAAAGGAGCTAAGAAGGGGGATGGGGATTGTGATGGAGGGGAAAGTGGCTCCAGAGGATAGAATTCAGAGGAAGGATGGTGCGAGGGATCCATCAGGGGCGCCTCAGGAAGAAAGCAGAAAAGCCGCTCCTGTACCCAAGAGGGATCATCAGCTTTACTGTTTGCAGGCTGGGAGCGGAGGGAGTTGTCTTGTGA
This sequence comes from Neotragus pygmaeus, assembly GCA_006410875.1. Lineage (NCBI taxonomy): Eukaryota > Metazoa > Chordata > Mammalia > Artiodactyla > Bovidae > Neotragus > Neotragus pygmaeus. The sequence continues at coordinate 197,390 of SJYV01010156.1, read as the reverse complement.
TAGGATCAGACAGAACAGAATATTCCGAGCCCTCTATCTGAAGTGAACGGTCCATTAGGGGTGGAGGCGCATGAGAATAAGGGGAGTGACGAGTCAGGCGTTCCCGCCCACCGCACGCCCCAGGATGGAAGAGGGGCATTTACGGAGACTGTGTTTGTACCTCAAAGTTACAACAGGGCTTTCACCACTCAAGAGCGAGCAGGAAAGTCATTTATGCCACGCCCTGGAGCGGGTTAACTAAAGACAAAAAATAAAATTAGCTTCTAACTACATTCTTCAAGTTGTGCTTGCGTCTTATAGCAGGCACCATGAGCTTTAGTGGTTAACTAATTGTTTAAGTAGCATTCAGTAATTTCATATGAGATGTTTTATATCACACAGGCGATTGTGATTCAATTAGTCATGTGATTTTGCAATACAGATTAAATCCAGATAAGCACAAGCATTTGACAAAGCTTGAGTGTGTTCCTTGGTCTCTAATTTGCTTCTTTCAACTCGGAGCCCAGGACCCCGGGTGAGAATGCTGCCCTCTGAGGCTGCCTCCTACTGTGCTGTCTTCTTTGGACTCCATAGGTGAGAGGGAGAGGAAAAATTTTTCTTGTTTTCCTCAAATAATTAAAACTGAAATATAGTTTATATAAGTGAAATTCAGGAATTCTAGGTGTGTAGTTTGTTTTGACAAATGCAAGCAAAGAAGAAACTAATCTGATCCTGGCTATGTATACCAGCCCATTTTGTCCCCTATCATTCAGTTTTTCGATTTGTTGTTTTCCTCACCAGTTTCTCCCAGAATTCCTTGTATTTGCATCTGCAAGCAAAGTAATTAGCAATTAGCTAATTTGCAAATGTGCGCCATCTTAATATATAGGATTGTATTCACTTGTCAAAATGAGTGCCGGTATTGGGTATGGCTAGCCTGTCTGTTTCTCTCTGACTCTGTGGAGAATGTTAGTGGTGTGTGTCAAACTGAAATCTCGCTGCTTTGTTACAGCAGAAACTTCTTTATTAGAACTGAAGTACAAACAAGTTTTCTTCCATTAGGCAAAGATGTCAGGGTTACAACAAATTCTGCTTGGTGGAAACTGTAGCAATAAGTCTAATTTGTTTTAAGTCAGCATTCACTTGGCACTCTTTAATAATGAAGATTTAATTAATGATAGACTATTAATTATTTTTGAGAAGGCCTGAAGTAGATGGTGCGTGGGTGCTAAGTTGCTTCAGTCAAGTCAGACTCTTTGCGACCCTATAAACTGTAGGGTTAAATCCAAATAAAATTAAATCCAGATTAAATCCAGATAGGCAAGAATACCACAGTGATGTTGCCGTTTCCTCCTCCAAGGGATCTTCCCGACCCAGGGATCAAACCTGAGTCTCTTATGTCTCCTGCATTGGCAGGTGGGTTCTTTACCACTAGTGCCACCTGGGAAGCTTTATAAAGACCCAGAAAAATTTATGCAGACCCTACTTGTTTAAATACATAATGTTGGTCTGTTTCATTTTATGTTTTCCTACATCTCGCCCAGGGAGGGAGAGGTGTCGGGATGGAGTAGGAGCAGATGTTTTTGGTGGAAGGGACCTGATTACACTTGAGGTGAATAGTAACAGGTGGATTAAGCAACAACCCCCAAGAGAAGGAACAGATCCTAAAGTGATGGGATAGAGTCCAACAGTAGAGAAGACAGCAAAGTGACTATTGTTTATGAGGTTCTAATGCTGAATCCCAAGCACATAAAGTAATTTGGAATACAGAGTGTGTGTAAACAGTAATGTATTTCTATTTTCATTTCCATCACAGTAGTATTTCTTCACACTTTTCTTCCCAAAAGGTCAGGTATTTTAAACCCTCTTTTAGTAAAACAGGAGTGAGTGAGGAGTGGGTAAGGCACATTTTCCTGATGGTGGTAGATGAAATTATTATAAGAGATGGCAGAGGGTATAAAACATCAACATAGAATTCCATAGAATTAGATGCCTTCCCCCTGAAATAAAGGAAACTAATGATTGAAGAATATGCTCAATTAAATTCCTGGAAAGGAACAAAAGTAATAAATCATATCACACAAACTCTTCTCTGAGGATAAATGGATAAGAACACAGACTGTAGGATCCCACTCAGACAAAGTTGAATACGTGTGTGATTGTTTGGGAGATGAGTTATTAATTCATTGGAGCAGGAAAGTTTGCTGATGGGTAATGATTGTGTGAAAAACCCTCTGTGATGCTAGAATGTTTTCTATCTTAGAATATTACACCTGTATAGCTAGGTAATGATTATGAAGTGTATTTGTACACAAAATTCATCAAACATACTGTGTGTACATTGCTGTAAGTATGTTAGAGTATAATACATATTTTTTAAGGGGTAGAGAAATAACAAATGCTATATTTTTCATACACAAAAACAAGGGACATGTGTTATCTCACATTTTAAACAAAATCAGAGACTTAAACTTGAAAGTCAAAGCTTTAAATAGTTAGAAGAAAATGTATAAAATCCTCTTTATAAACTCAAGGGAAAGAGGCTATATTATGCTACAAAATGGCAAAATATATTTGCAGTATTTTATAGTCAATTAATATTCAGAATATATACAATTCCTAAAAACAAAGAAAAGTAACCAATGTTAAAATGGGTGATAAACACTTTTCAGCAAAAGAAATAACATGGTCATATAAACATATGAAGACCTTAATTTTATCCAGGCAAGTGAAGTTACAAACAGTGTAACGTTATTTTATGACCAATATTTTGGCAAAAATTAGGAAGTATGATAGGTGTGTTAAGTATAAAAACCAGTTTAGATAACAATTTGAGCTACTTTTTACAGTGTGTTAAAAAATGTTCCTCAGATTATTCTTTGTAAACACCAAGAATGGAGAAGTCAATATAAATTGCTAGTCCAATGTATAAATAATTTATGACACTGTTGCCAAAAGGAATTGTAAAGAGAAATAAACATTGCAGAGGAGAAAAATAAACAAAGTACAGTTGCAGAATAACCATACAGATAATTAAGCATCATGGTATTTAAAGAAAAATGAGAGCTACAGAAAGTTACATTCAATATGACATTATCTAATGCTCAAATACAAGCTAAAGTGAAACATGTATGCTTTGGAAGATATACATAGATGATTGAGATGTTTTTGAACAAGGCAAGGAGATGATAAACATAAAATCAAGACAGCGTACCTCGCAAGAAAATAATGAAACCTGAAGTAGAGAAGACATAAGTAGATAGAAACCTTCTAATTCTTCAATTGATAGTGACTCAGTACAGGCTTATTTCATTTTAGATACATGATGATGGATAGATGGATAGACAGGTGATAGAAAAAATATTATCCACTGTATCTTTCTATTACACATTGTGAGTGTGTACCTGTGTGTGTGTGCTGTGTATACAGGCTTCCCAAGTGGCTCAGTGGTAAAGAATCTACCTGCCAATGTAGACTAGGCTTTGATTCTGAGTTGGGAAGATCCTCTGGAGAAGAGAATGGCAATCCAGTCCAGTATTCTTGCCTGGAGAATCCCATGGACAGAGGAGTCTGGCAGGCTACAGCCCATGGGGATCACAAAGAATTAGACGTGACTTAGTGACTAAACAGCAATCACACAATTCTGAAGAAGTATGTGTATATGTTATAAAGGAAAATATCATGTATAAAAATTGTTTCTATGTATCAACTTGGCAAAATGATTTCTCAGAAGATCCCTTCCTAATCAGATTGCCTTTTTAAAAAGAGGAGGAGAGACATCTGGAAGCACTGAACAAGAGCAGAGAACCAGAGTTTTGTGGTAAAGCACTATTTCACTGTGAAGGAAGAGGTTTATCATGAGGATGGACCAGGCTCAATTTCACACACTGGCTTCATTTTATTTTCCTTTTCTGGCCAGAGAGAGGAAAAGCCCAAGAGCAGACCCTGGCGAGATGCTTCCTCCAGTCTGTTAGTCTCCCCTGCAGCTTGCGGGACGTATGGGGCTCCCAGGTGAGCAGGAGCATGGGCTCAGGTGCACAGGAAGAGACTACCTGCTGGAAAGGCTGGGGCTTTGGGGTTTGCAGTGGGGGTGAAGCCAGCTCACAGACAGCAGTGGTTCCAAGTTCTAGGAAAAAAACAACGCAGCTTGAGTCCATCATCCTTCAAGCTCCTAAAGCACTGGGGCTTCTCACTGCTGAAGGACAGGCAGCCTGGCACTCATAGTCCTGAAGTAAGAAGCTGCAGTAAAATTTTAGCCAGGCTGAAGATATCCTGTGGGCTTAATTTTCATTTTAAAATGGAATTGACACAAATTTGCATTTGCCGATTTTGATGTCTTTTATGACTCTGGCTTGGGTCATCACGTAAGAAATTTCCTCTGAAATTCTAAAGAACTTTGTGTTATATATCATATAGTATGAAGAAACAGGCAGACTATTAAAACTCATTTGGAATTGGCTATATATTTTGTGAAAGGTTATAGAAGTGCTAATGCTCTGGAATGACTAGTATAGCACACAGAAACGTCGCTGTGTGTCGGAAAACGCGAACTGGGTCCTCAGTTTCCTGGACGTGGTCAGCGGTTAACCCACCCTAAGTGACAGTGGCTTTTTTACCTTACCACATGATTTTTCTCTGTTCAAATTACTTATCTGAGGGGCCAGGCAGCTCAGGTGCTGCTGTTCACTCATGTCTGACTCTTTGTGACCCCACGGACTGTGGCACACCAGGCTTCCCCGTTCTCCCCTATGGACAGAGCAGCTCGGGTGTAAGGAGAATAAACAGACAGTCCTGGACTTTCTAGAGAAATGACATCAGTATTCAGTCATTCATTCGTTCAGTGTAATCATTCAAGCCTTTACAAACTATATGTTGGTGGCTCAGATGGTAAAGAATTCACCTGCTAATGAAGGAGATTCAGGACACCCAGGTTCGATCCCTGGGTCAGGAAGATCCTCTGAAGAAAGGAATGACAACTCACTTTAGTATTCTTGGCTGGGAAAGCCCATGGACAGAGGAGCCTGGCAGGCTACAGTCCATGGGGTTGCAAAGAGTCGGACACAACTGAATAACTAACTTTCACTCATTCACTCAGAATGAGATTTAACAAGGTCAAGTAAGAAAAGAAGAAACATCTATTTCCCATCCAAGTACTAACCGGGCCCGACCCTGCTTAGCTTCCGAGATCAGACGAGATCGGGCGCGTTCAGGGTGGTACAAGAATACTTATTTAAAGACACTGGGGAAAAATGACACTATATGATTATCAATAAGACTGTAGAGTGTATGTTTAAGATTTTATAGTATTTTTCACGAATCAATGAAGAAACTGATCATTGACTTTACCAATTTAATAATAAAATGATTATTTCATCACCTAAAAAAAAAAAAAGAAACATCTATTTCTAATAGTGTCTCAGAGGAAAAGATATGAGGTGTTGGAAAACAGTGACCCATGAACAAGCTTTCTGGGTACCATGCTTACCATGCTGCATATGCGCTGAGGAGGAGGGCAGAGGCCGGGCTCCCTGGGGGACAGAAGCCCAAGAGATGGACCAGGGGCTTGGGCTGCCTCACCTACATCGTGAGGAAATACACACTCCACAAAACCAGAGGATGGAAAGGATGGCCAACGTGGGGGGATGGGCTGTCTACTCAAATAGAAGGTTTTAGGATAGGAAAAGATATGGAGGGTGAAACAACGGAGGACCTGGGGTGGAAGATCTGAGAACTTTTGTGAGAGAGTGTGTGTGTGTGTGTGTGTGTGTGCGCGCACGCACGTGCACATGTGTAGGAACCACCAGGTATCCACCTGTGCCAGAATAAAGGAAATGTTTGACCAATGGTCTATCAGCCTGGAGGCACTCTGGAACCTTCTGGAAATAGCCCTCAGCACTGATGACTCGTTCCTAGAGGACCAGGGCAGAGATCTGGTGGACTAATTACCCACCGTCCCTTAGGTGCCCTTGTTGAGTTGACAGATGCGAACACTGCTGGAAGGTGAATCTGTACACGCAGTAAACCACCTGCACGTCCGTGATCTTTCCCTTAGGGCTGTTCTCAGAATCAGACACCAGCCCAGCACTCCCTCCAGAAGAAAACTACATAACAGAAAAAACACATCCAAGCAAATAATAAAATCAAATAGAAACAGTAAATCAAAATCTAGATAAGATGCAGCAGTAACACATGTGGCTGTGGTCTTTTGAATTGCTAAACAAAATAGATTCCCATGCAGAAACTAGATAAATTAGGATTGCTTAATGTACTTTCAAGTAGGGAAAGTTTGTTCTTGATTTTATAGCAGTATGATGTGCAGAAGAGTTAATTACAAGAAAACTCTTTTTTCCAACTTTCAAAAGAAAAAAACAAGGTTGGGGTATTCTCGGTTTTATCACTGTGGGTTGCTGTGTTAATCTGATTGGACCAGGATGTGTGCGGACATAGATAAAACTCTGAAGAGCGAAGGCTGAATACAGCAAGGGCACGCTTCTGATTCAAGCGATGGTCTGGGTGGGTCAGAGAAGTTGCCCCCTGCAGGGGACTGTTGATGCTTCTTTTCTGCAAACCTTCATCTCAGAGGATTCTGGTCCCACTGCACAGACCTGCAGCAGAGCACATGTGGTGCACACCCACCTCTAACAGCCTGTTCTGAAGGAAACACACACCTCACTGCTCACTGCCTACGGTCTAAGGCCTGAACCTAAATGTAAGAAATGTGAGAAAACAGAAGGATCACAGGAGCATTTTCTCCAGAAAATATTGAACTTCATCTCCCTCTTCAGCTGGACATACAATTAGCAATAAGATGTTTTCATGACAAAATTATTTTTCCTGTATTATTTTCTTTAATTCAGTTCAGTCGCTCAGTCGTGTCCAACTCTTTGCGACCCCATGAATCGCAGCACGCCAGGCCTCCCTGTCCGTCACCAACTCCCGGAGTTCACCCAGACTCACATCCATCGAGTCAGTGATGCCATCCAGCCATCTCATCCTCTGTCGTCCCCTTCTCCTCCTGCCCCCAATCTCTCCCAGCATCAGTCTTTTCCAGTGAGTCAACTCTTCTCATGAGGTGGCCAAAATACTGGAGTTTCAGCTTTAGCATCATTCCTTCCAAAGAAATCCCAGGGCTGACCTCCTTCAGAATGGACTGGTTGGATCTCCTTGCAATCCAAGAATGACTTTTTGTATCAGTCTGTTTCCACAAGGTGACATCCGAAAGAGTAATCTGGTTTTTAGTTGTGTGTGTACATGTGAATTATATATTATTACTAAATTATACACATGTGCATGCATGCTTAGTTACTGAGTTGTGTACAACTCTTTTCAACCGCATGGACCCACCAGGCTCCTCTGTCCATGGGATTTTCCAGTCAAGAATACTGGAGTAGGTTGCCATGCCCTCCCCCAGGGGAAGATCTCAAATTATACATACACACATTCCATATTCATGAATGGAATGTACCCAAACGTAAATGTAAGGTAAAAAGTAGAAGGAAAATAAAACATAATTTCAACTTGACTTCTTTAATTGATTTCAAAACCCAAAAGTTTTTCTAAAAATATAATTCTAGTTTTAAAGTTAAAGCTTTATAATTTATTGAGAAACTGGTTTTAGGGCAAATGAATAACTATTAAGGTCAAATTTGGGGGTTTTATTTTGTTATTTATTTTATTCTTAATTTAATATTATATGTATAATTTAACACAATCAACATGTATTTTCTAAAAGTAGTTATAATTTGACATTTTACACTTAGAAGCCTAAGTAATATATACCACCCAGCATTATATGATTCATTTTATTCTGTGATGAAATATTTATTTAAGGTAATGCTTACATATTGATATTTATTAAATTAATCCTTACTATTTAGTCACAGTTATCAATCATTTGAAATTGTCTTTATTTAAAATATTCTATTTCAACAGAATAAATTTTTATTCATTCACTATTACAACTTATGCATCTTTATAATGTTTTAAAATATACAGAGTGGTATAATAACTTATTTTAATAGCTAGAATGTTTTTCATATTAAAACATTGTTAAAGGTGTGGCTATATTAATACATTTGCAGTATGCATATTAGTCATGCATTCAGGGTTTTTAAAAGTCTAGTTCCTAATTTCACAACTTGCCCCTATCATACACAAAACTGTTTTTGGTACGATCTTTTCTTCTCTATGTCTCCAATTGCTCAGAATGTTTTTAGCTCCATGAGTCTAATAACTTGTACTTTTAATTCATAAGTCTCCACTGTGTGCTCCATATGAGACTTTTGTGCTGTGAAACAAATGTTCATCACTCTCCCGAGCAACAGTTTCTTCCGGTAAATGGGATTTGGGAAGAATTAAAACAATTATTTGGTTTCTCCAGGTGTTCTTTTCCCCTCCTGTGATCATCGATCCAGAGAAGGAAATGGCTGCATGTTTGGCAAAGTCAGAACCTATTTGGATGTTCTGTTTCTGTTCAGGTAATTACACAGTAGTGAGAGACCACAGACTACCTGAATTGATATTAGATAGTTCTTTACTTATTATTAACACGAGTATTCTCTTCTGTTAGAAGACAGAGCAATCCTATAATTCCAGCAGGGCAAACCTAGCCTGTTTATTAGAATTCTTCTCTACTTTGTTCGCAAGGATTCTTTCAAGCTGGACCTCTATAAACAATTACCATGCCAAAAAGGATTGCTGAGACTTTACACCTGCAGAAAGCATCAGATAGTCCATGCATGCCTTGGTGGGGAGTGTGTGCAAGGCCTAACTCCCATCAAGCATCTGCATTTTAAAATATAAGATGCCAAACACCTGGACACTTGGAAACATCAGAGAATACAAATCTTCTCAATGTGCCAAGAGAGCAGATCATGAAGAATTGTATGGAAATAACTCAAGGAGAGAAAGACGGGGGGAGGGGTGGCGGGTGTGGAGAGAGAGAGAGAAAGAGAGGCGGGATGCTCTAGAACATTCTGCAGAGCTCTGGATTTCACTGCCTGTCATTGCATACGGTTCTCAGAGGTTGACTCATAGCAGCATCTGTGAGAAGAGCAACAGGATCAGAGGGCCAGGCTTGCGGGAGGACCAGGGCCCGTGGGTGTTTATATCTTCAGATTCCTGAGATGACTCTGAGACATACACAGCTTGAACTACTGAACTATCTTGGATGGTACAAGAGTGACAGATACAGTAAGGTCACAGTCTTACAATAAAGACAGCCCTATCAACAAGTCCATGAACTAAAGCAGGACAGAGCAGTCCTGCTGAGATCTACAGGCTGAAGGTGGACAGGACACATGGCCCTGGCCTGCAGCAGGTGTTGCAGAGGAAAAGTTAAAATTTTACATAACCTCCTGCTCGTTCTGCCTCTGTAACTCAGCTTGCTCCTTGCAACGTCTGGATCACGTAGGTCACATAGTCTCACAAAGTGGGGGCTTACTATACTGGGAACTGGAGCTTATCTCACTTGCCGTTGTCCTGCTCTTTGCAATTGCCCAGCCCCTGCAAAGCTGCTTAATCATGCCTATCCATGTAAAGGTCAGGTATCCCCCTCCCTGTCTTGACTGCTATTCCCGTGCATGTGAAACCCCTAGTATAAACCAGCCTATTAGCAGCTAGTGTTGCCCACTACAGTCTGTCTATAAATATTCTGTAACTCCTTTGTTCGGGGCTCAGAGCTTGGAGGGTTAACTCCTCTGGGCCTCCCGGAGTAATAAACCTGAGTTCTCCAACTCTCCGAGTGTGGTGCTTGGTTTCTCAATTACTGGTTTCTGCAACAGTGTCACCCTTTTATCCATGAAGCTGTGCAGCTTCATTGCTCAAAGTCTGCTTCTCACAGGTTCTGTGAAAGTCTCTGGGGGTATAAATGTTAGCTTGGCTCCAGCAGTCAAACAGAGGATCACATTTGAACCAGGAGGGAGTGGGCGTGGAGGTGGGCTGTCCAGATCCTGTTCATGATGACCTGTCCTCAGAGCCGCTGGGAGCATGGGCAGCAGATGGGCTCGTGTCGGTTGCAGAGTCTGCTCGGCCTGGGGACGGGAGTGTCCCTTCTGGGGCAGCACGCAGAGAACTGGTGGAAGCCGAGTTGAAGAGCTGGGGCAGGGCCGGCTCCAGGGTGGCCACGCTGACAGGAGCTCCAAGGCGGCTCAGCTACTGCACCATCCGCACCTCTGCTTCCTGCCAAGGATCCCATTCCAAGGATGCTCCTCAATAAACACCTTACCTGCCAAACACCAACTCGCGGCATCTCTCTTTGGTCCTATGGATCATGGGATTAGGAAAAGGAGGACAATTAAAGTGAAAAAAAAAAAAAAAGCCTTAATCGATTCCACACATAGAATCTTGTTTAGTTCAGTTTTATTTTGTTTTTAAAGAAAATGTAACTGATAGCTGTGTGGAAGACAATGTAAGTTTGGAAACAGCAGATGACAAACAAAGCAAATTATGGAAACATGAGCTGATGGGAACCTGGAAAGTCACGGCAAAGATGATCAATAAAAAGTCATAAAAGAAAAACAACTGGACTCTGTTAGAATAAAGGACAGGGAAGATTTTAAAGCTCCCTTCAAATTCCTACCTTGAGAACAAACAAAAACAACTCTTGTTTCTCTGACCAAAAAATAACAAAGTGAAAACTTTAGGCCAAGATCACTCTTTTTAAATAAATGTATCCATGGGAGGTATATGCTCAGAGGTATACACTCCAAAATATTTTACTTGAAGTATATATAATCAAAAAGTTTGAGATGGATAGTTTAAAGGAGTTTAAGTATCAGTTAAGTTACTATTTTTAAAAGAAAATGTAGATTTCTTATCTTACCTTGAAACCTACTACTGAAAAAAATAATAAGCTGCCCTAGGATCCTTACTAAAACAAAGTGAAGAAATCACTGCTGAAGAAACTGGGAAACCCTTGTTATCCTGGAAACTGTCTCCTCTTTGCTCTAAATCCTCCATTTTGATGTTCTGTCTCTAAATAGTGTCCGACTCTTAATGACCCCATGGACTGCCGCATGCCAGGCTTCTCTGTCCTTCACTGTCTCCCAGAGTTGGCTCTAAATCATGCCCTTTGATTCGGTGATGTCATCCAACCATCTCATCTTCTGTCCCCCCCTTCTTCTGCCCTCAGTCTTTCACAGCATCAGGGTCTTTTCCAATGAAGGTACGGTTGCAGGGAGACCTATTGTTTGTAAATCAGTGTTTCACAAAAGCAGTTAACTTGAAAAAAAAGGAGAATAGTAAGCAATAATGAGACCTTGGAATCTGCTGTTCTCCTAGGTGGAGGGGCCTGTGTGTGAATAGGTCATTATTTTAAACAAGGAGGAGAAATAAAATCAGGAGGAAAAACCTCTTAAACTTATGAAGCCTGTTGTTGAGGGAATCTGTCTGTGTGGAGACTCAGGAAGACGAGTATTTATCTTGTTGAAGGCAGCCTCCCTGTGGCACACTGAGAGGGTGTTTGCTCTCTTTTCCAAGAATCTAACATGAAAATGAACTCATACTTGCAATATTAGAAAAATTTATGATTATTTTGTTTTTTAAAAGCAAAGAGGAATATGGATGTTCTGCTTTTAGAAATAGTATAAACAAAATTTAAAAAAATTAGAAGGGATAAAGAAAGTAAAGACTCTTAGTTGATGTTAGAATTGTCTCTAAAGCAACTCCTGGACAGTTCAGTGCCTATAGCTTTTCAAAGGAAGTAGGGCCACACTGGGGTGTTTATTGGGATTTTACTGTGTGGTTTAAGGTGTGCCCTTCAATGTGAGGTGTGGCTGGGAAGAATCACATGGTGAAGACTTGCTGGTTCTTTTAAAAAGTTCTGTTAACAAGAACATTAATTGCAATGTTTTCCTTCCCAGGAACTTATTTACTATTTTTTGGAATGGTAAAGTCATATTAATATAGAGTAGACAAGATTACAGAAGTCTTTGATTTTCATGGTACAGAAGAATTTTTAAGCTCTAGAACTTACCAATCTTTCAGTCATTCACTCTGTTGACAGGGAACGGTATGCAAATAAAGTAGCATTGCCAATTAACTGGTAAAGAGACAAATAACTAAATGAAGAATCATAGAATTAAACAAGATTCATTGCCAATTTGAAACTATATCCAATACTATGTCAACATGAGCCAGAGAGTTCTGATAGACAGAGTATGTTGGACAGATAAGAAATAACAAGCAAAGACCACTCAAAGACTACTCAGAGACCTCACAGCATGCTGTAGCTGGGGAATCAGCCATGGTCGCCTTGTCCTGGCAGAGACTTGAAGCTGAGCAGAGGGGGCCATGAGCTTTGCAAAGAAAAATGGAAAAGCTACAGTACCTAAAGTTCTAATTGCACTGGGAGTTGGGGGGAAGTTGGAGAGGGGCCAACCAGAGGGGGAGCAGCATCTTTGGTTTTCTCTGTCCGGTCCTTCCTTAAGAACTGGAACCATAAGACAAAAATATACAGCCACAGTCCTTGACCTTGATGCAGAGGTCATAGGTCAGAGTTCTTTTGTCATGTATGTTCATTACTTATATGTTCGGTCTTTCAATATACTAGAGAGAAAAACAGTTGCTTTAGGAACAAAAACCAAATGTTACGTTTAATTTTCATCTAGGTGTCCTTGTAGAGATCACTTAACTTTTTAAAAGTGTAACTATACTAAATCCCCTAGAAGCCATGGAAACAGCATTTTGCTAAGCAAGAGTTTACTTGTGTCCACTGTTGAAAGTGTGGACGTTCAGCAGTGTCCACTGTTGAAAAGACTAGTTATTTAAACCTACTTTTTTATAACCACCTTATATGCACATACAACTAAACCATAGTGTTTTTCTTTTGTTTGATATTCATATATATAATTAATTTAATTTAAAATTAATATTTAAACTCTCTCTTTTTAAAAACTACAACAAACCTGATGCCCCTTTGACAAGCACCCTAGTCTAAAAAACATTCTAGAGAAAATAACTCTCATGGAGAATTCATTGCATGTTATTTAGAACTCATTATGTCTTATAGAGAGTTTGACCAGGGATCAAACCCACACCCTCTGCACTAGAAGGTTGAGTCTTAATCACTGGACTGCTAGGGAAGTCCTGATACTGACACATTTCAAGTTGTTAAAGCTTTTGTAAAGTGAGATCAATTTTCTTTTTTCAGTTTGAAAAGTAGTCCAGAGTGGATCTGCAAGGAGGCATGAATTGTTTAAATCAGCCACGACTGCAATCCTAAGCTACTGGAGTGCCCTAGAGACATATTTCTTGAAGACTAAATTACCTTAGATACAGATAGATCTCTGTTGATCATTTATCTTAAAAGAAAAATTTTATTTCTTTCATTTTTTCTCCTTGAGGGACAGTTGACAGTTGTCTGTAGGAATCCCCAGTCTGACATCAAAACCAAAATGGTAGCTGAAGGATGCTGCCTGAAATCCTTTGATGATTTGGAATATTAATATCGAGGTCTAAGGTTTCAAACTGTAAAACGAATGGGAATGTTTAAACATCAAATTGTATATGACTTTTCAGAAGTCACAAAAGCACCTCTCAATATTTAATGATTGACAATTCAGAGACACTGTAGAGAGAAAAGTTCGAGAATAATATTTTTTATCATTCATTGTGAAAGAAGCTAACTGAAGAGCACAGTTCTTTCATCCTTGCATTTGCTTTTTAAAGTTTACTGAGCCTCTGCCATAGATGCAGAAACTGTGCTAGTGAGGGGAGCGCCTCAGCCAGGGTGCTCTGAGGATTCGAGTCCCCCTGGGTGCTGAGCGTCGCTGATCAGGACAGAGTCCTAAGACTTTTCAACAGTTATGACAGATCTGGCCAGCTGGGGTCTCAGGTGACTTTAGAAGCTCCTTTTGAGAACCCAAAATATCAAATGCCACTAGAAAGGGACCAGGAGCAGCTAAGCCTGAAGTGGAATCTGCTGCAGCCACATCCATGGTCTCAGGCTTCACCCTCGACCTACACTGGAAAGTCATGCTGAGGTAGGGTACGTGAGATGTTTACTGAGGCAACTAGTCTCACAATATTCAGTGTTTTCCAGTCCAAACATAAGCAATGGATTCTTTATTTTGTATTTAGATAGAACATGGATATTAGTTAATGAACTCTTTGCTTCACCCTAGGTGGTGCTAGTGGTAACAATCTGCCTGCCAAAGCAGAAGACTCAGAGACGCAGGTTTGATCCCTGGGTCAGGAAGATCCCCTGGAGGAGGCAACCCTCTCCAGTATTCTTGCCAGGGAAATCCCACGGACAGACGAGCCTAGTGGGCTACAGTCCATGGGGTTGCAAACATTCGGACATGACTGGAAGCCCACACACACACAATCTCTTCATGAAAATCCACCTTAAAAACTATTAAAAAAATGACCCTCTTTTTGTCATTTTATGTACTTTGTTTTCTTATAATTTCTGTTGAATTATTCATAAGTTCCTTATTAATAACTCCCTTAATTTCCTGCAAATGCTTTTTATATAGATAATAGCCCCAGTAAAAAATGTAACAATAAAAACTAAATTAAAATGAGACCTAAGAGGACATTCTAGTTGCTGCTCTGAAATGGTCAGACATGTCTTCAGAATCCGGTCCCTGCACTTATGTATTTCCCACTAACACAGCGCTTTGTATGGACATTTGTCAACAAGACTTTATCAGATGCTCTGTGATTCTAAACTGCTGATTGGCACTGCATCAGGCTGAGTGTAGAAAAATATCTGCCCTCCCTCCATGAGCGGGACACAGGAATGAGCCACAGTGACTGCACTCTTGGGAGGCACCCTGCAGAGATGATGAAGGACTCTTGGGAACTCAGGCTTTATTAGTTTTATTGGTAGCTGATTACTTCAGACAATTCCAAATGTCTGGTCGTGATAAAGGCCATCACAAATTCCTGGCCTGGTCTCTTTATATGACAACAGTATCCTCCCTCTGAAGCCACCACATTCTAGTGCACTGGTTTTACTACATCAACACAGAGACTTTGCTGCTGCTGCTGCTAAGTTGCTTCAGTTGTGTCCAACTCTGTGTGACCCCATAGACGGCAGCCCACCNTGACAACAGTATCCTCCCTCTGAAGCCACCACATTCTAGTGCACTGGTTTTACTACATCAACACAGAGACTTTGCTGCTGCTGCTGCTAAGTTGCTTCAGTTGTGTCCAACTCTGTGTGACCCCATAGACGGCAGCCCACCAGGCTCTGCCTTCCCTGGGATTCTCCAAGAAGGAACACTGGAGTGGGTTGGCATGTCCTTCTCCAATGCAGGAAAGTGAAACTTTAAGGGGACACAATTCAGCTCCAAACAGCCTAAAAGGGGTTTAGAAAAAGCAGGTATGGTAAAGAGATGAGAAACTCAGAGCATGTGGCCTCATAGTGGTTAGAGGGGTGGGGTGCATCGGAGACCAGGAAATTGAGACACTCATGCTGAGAACAGGGGCCTGAAACAATACAGGAAGGCCTCATCTCATTCCAGACTGATTTTGAGAATTAATTAGTATGACTCGATCATTTTTTAGATGTGGGGTGGGGTTGAAGAGAAGTGGCCAGTAAATGAATTATTGGGTCTAGGACCCACCCACCCCACTCCAGTACTCTTGCCTGGAAAATCCCATGGATGGAGGAGCCCGGTAGGCTGCAGTCCATAGGTTCGCGAAGAGTCGGACACAACTGAGCGACTTCACTTTCACTTTTCACTTTCATGCATTGGAGAAGGAAATGGCAACCCACTTCAGTGTTCTTGGCTGGAGAATCCCAGGGACGAGGGAGCCTGGTGGGCTGTCGTCTATGGGGTCACACAGAGTTGGACACGACTGAAGCGACTTAGAAGCAGCAGCAGTGTTCAGTAAAAAAATCACAGGAGATGTGGGAGGATATGGCGATTCCTTGAGGACAGTGCATTAAGAAACAGCAGCTTTAGATTCATTAAACAGCTACTTTGTACGCAGTGAATCAGAACTCTCAGAAACTAAGTACCTTTATTCCTCTGTGGACTATCTGAAAGCCAAGTGGAGACGGACATATCATCATTGAATTGCTTGGTTTTGGCCAGGAAGCTCTTTGTGATAATTTGCTCACCATCTTATGAATATTTCAGTTGATTTCAGTAGAAATCAACACAGCAGCTGCTATATGAACATCTTTGAGATACCTGGTTACGGTTTCTTACGGACTCAGTTGTCTGGAGGAATATGTAACTGTTAGCCAAAAGTAAAGCATTGTGTTTGTTATTTCCACCACTACAGAGGATACGCTTCCTCTAGTTATCCACACTGGGTACATTTCTATGAGGAAAAATACCAGGGTGACACTGTTGTTGAAATCACTATGCATTAAGCCGTTAGCATAGAATAAAGTATAACTTACATACCCCAGGTATAAGCTAGAGAGATGTATGTCCATGTGTGACACTATAAACACTCAGCACATAGCACAGTTCCTTACTCCATCTCTAGTAATCATACTTTTAAAAGGAATCTCTCTCTTCTCTGATCCTGAGAGCAACGGTTTACAGTTTGATTGTGTCATGGTTGACATATTGATAAAATATCATGAAACTGTCAGCAGCCGAGTCTATTGAAATTAAGTGTAATGACAAAGAAGCAAAATCTCTTTTTCTTTGCCTCTCCAGGAGATGATAAATGTACTGTTTCCAAAAAAACACTATTTTTTATAGATATTTCAATTCAGTTCAGTTGCTCAGTTGTGTCTGACTCTTTGTGAATCCAAGGACTGCAAAATGCCAGGCTTCCCTGTCCATCACCAACTCCAAGAGCTTGCTCAAACTCACGTCCATCGAGTCAGTGATGCCATTCAACCATCTCATCCTCTGTTGCCCCATTCTCTTCCTTTTCCAGCATCAGGGTCTTTTCAAATGAGTCAGTTCTTTGCATCAGGAGGCCAAAGAATTAGAATTTCAGCTTCAGTATCAGTCCTTCCAATGAATATTCAGGACTGATTTCCTTTAGGATTAACTGGTTTGATCTCCTTGCAGTCCAAGGGATTCTGAAGAGTCTTCTCCAACACCATAGTTCAAAAGCATTAATTCTTTGGCTCTCAGCTTTCTTTATAGTACAACTGTCACATCCATACATGACCACTGGAAAAACCATAGCTTTGACAGAACAGATCTTTATTGTCCAAGTGTTGTCTCTGCTTCTTAATGTGTTGTCTAAGTTGGTCATAGCTTGTCTTCCAAGAAGCAAGCATCTTTTAATTTCATGGCTGCAGTCACCATCTGCAGTGATTTTGGAGCCCAATAAAATAAAGTCTGTCACTATTTCCATTGTTTCCCCATCTATTTGCCATGAAGGAATGGGACCAGATTCCATATTCTTTGTCTTTTGAATGCTGAGTTTTAAGACAGCTTTTTTCACTCTCCTCTTTCACTTTCATCAAGAAGCTCTTTAGTTCTTCTTCGCTTTCTGCCATAAGGGTGGTGTTATCTGCATATCTGAGGTTATTGATATTTCTTATAGCAATCTTGATTCCAGCTTGTGTTTCATCCAGTCCAACATTTTGAATGATGTACTCTGCATATAAGTTAAATAAACAAGGTGACAATATACAGCCTTGAAATACTCCTTTCCCAATTTGGAACCAGTCTGTAGTTCCATGTCCAGTTTGGGATTGGAATGAAAACTGACATTTTCCATTCTCATAGGGACTGCTGAATTTTCCAAATTTGCTGGCGTATTGAGTGCAGCACTTTCACATCTTTTCACTTTTAGGATTTGAAATAGCTCAATGGGAATTCCATCACCTTTACTAGCTTTGTTTATAGTGATGCTTCCTAAGATCCACTTGATTTTGCATTCTAGGATGTCTGGCTCTAAGTGAGTGATCACACCATCATGATTATCTCGGTCATGCATATTTTTTGTATAGTTCTTCTGTTTTTCTTGCCACCTCTTTTTAATATTTTCTGCTTCTGTTAGGTCCATACCATTTTTGTCCTTTATCAAGCCCATCTTTGCATGAAATGTTCCCTTNTTGGCCAGGAAGCTCTTTGTGATAATTTGCTCACCATCTTATGAATATTTCAGTTGATTTCAGTAGAAATCAACACAGCAGCTGCTATATGAACATCTTTGAGATACCTGGTTACGGTTTCTTACGGACTCAGTTGTCTGGAGGAATATGTAACTGTTAGCCAAAAGTAAAGCATTGTGTTTGTTATTTCCACCACTACAGAGGATACGCTTCCTCTAGTTATCCACACTGGGTACATTTCTATGAGGAAAAATACCAGGGTGACACTGTTGTTGAAATCACTATGCATTAAGCCGTTAGCATAGAATAAAGTATAACTTACATACCCCAGGTATAAGCTAGAGAGATGTATGTCCATGTGTGACACTATAAACACTCAGCACATAGCACAGTTCCTTACTCCATCTCTAGTAATCATACTTTTAAAAGGAATCTCTCTCTTCTCTGATCCTGAGAGCAACGGTTTACAGTTTGATTGTGTCATGGTTGACATATTGATAAAATATCATGAAACTGTCAGCAGCCGAGTCTATTGAAATTAAGTGTAATGACAAAGAAGCAAAATCTCTTTTTCTTTGCCTCTCCAGGAGATGATAAATGTACTGTTTCCAAAAAAACACTATTTTTTATAGATATTTCAATTCAGTTCAGTTGCTCAGTTGTGTCTGACTCTTTGTGAATCCAAGGACTGCAAAATGCCAGGCTTCCCTGTCCATCACCAACTCCAAGAGCTTGCTCAAACTCACGTCCATCGAGTCAGTGATGCCATTCAACCATCTCATCCTCTGTTGCCCCATTCTCTTCCTTTTCCAGCATCAGGGTCTTTTCAAATGAGTCAGTTCTTTGCATCAGGAGGCCAAAGAATTAGAATTTCAGCTTCAGTATCAGTCCTTCCAATGAATATTCAGGACTGATTTCCTTTAGGATTAACTGGTTTGATCTCCTTGCAGTCCAAGGGATTCTGAAGAGTCTTCTCCAACACCATAGTTCAAAAGCATTAATTCTTTGGCTCTCAGCTTTCTTTATAGTACAACTGTCACATCCATACATGACCACTGGAAAAACCATAGCTTTGACAGAACAGATCTTTATTGTCCAAGTGTTGTCTCTGCTTCTTAATGTGTTGTCTAAGTTGGTCATAGCTTGTCTTCCAAGAAGCAAGCATCTTTTAATTTCATGGCTGCAGTCACCATCTGCAGTGATTTTGGAGCCCAATAAAATAAAGTCTGTCACTATTTCCATTGTTTCCCCATCTATTTGCCATGAAGGAATGGGACCAGATTCCATATTCTTTGTCTTTTGAATGCTGAGTTTTAAGACAGCTTTTTTCACTCTCCTCTTTCACTTTCATCAAGAAGCTCTTTAGTTCTTCTTCGCTTTCTGCCATAAGGGTGGTGTTATCTGCATATCTGAGGTTATTGATATTTCTTATAGCAATCTTGATTCCAGCTTGTGTTTCATCCAGTCCAACATTTTGAATGATGTACTCTGCATATAAGTTAAATAAACAAGGTGACAATATACAGCCTTGAAATACTCCTTTCCCAATTTGGAACCAGTCTGTAGTTCCATGTCCAGTTTGGGATTGGAATGAAAACTGACATTTTCCATTCTCATAGGGACTGCTGAATTTTCCAAATTTGCTGGCGTATTGAGTGCAGCACTTTCACATCTTTTCACTTTTAGGATTTGAAATAGCTCAATGGGAATTCCATCACCTTTACTAGCTTTGTTTATAGTGATGCTTCCTAAGATCCACTTGATTTTGCATTCTAGGATGTCTGGCTCTAAGTGAGTGATCACACCATCATGATTATCTCGGTCATGCATATTTTTTGTATAGTTCTTCTGTTTTTCTTGCCACCTCTTTTTAATATTTTCTGCTTCTGTTAGGTCCATACCATTTTTGTCCTTTATCAAGCCCATCTTTGCATGAAATGTTCCCTTGGTATCTCTAATTTTCTTAAAGAGATCTCTAGTCTTTCCCATTCTAGTGTTTTCCTCTATGTCTTTGCCTTGCTCACTGAGGAAGGCTTTTTTACCTCTCCTTGCTATTCTTTGGATCTCTGCATTCAGATGCTTATATCTTTCATTTTCTCCTTTGCCTTTATCTTCTCTTCTTTTCTCAGCTATGTGTAAGGCCTCCTCAGACAACTATTTTGCCTTTTTGTATTTCTTTTTCTTGGAGGTGGCTACGGACCTCTGTTCATAGTTCTTCAGGCACTCTGTCTATGGGATCTAATCCCTTTAATTGATTTGTCACTTTCACTTTATAATTGTAAGGGATTTCATTTAGGTCATACCTGAATGGTTTTACTTACTTTCTTCAATTTAAACCTGAATTTGGCAATAAGGAGTTCATGAGCCACAGTCAGCTCCTGGTCTTGGTTTTGCTGACTGAATAGAGCTTTTCCATCTTTGGCTGCAAAGAATTTATTAGTCTGATTTTGGTGTTGACCATCTGCTGATGTCCATGTGTAGAGTCTTCTCTTTTATTGTTGAAAGAGGGTGTTTGCTATGACCAGTGCATTTTCTTGGTAAAAGTCTGTTAGCCTTTGCCCTGCTTCATTTTGTACTCCAAGGACAAATTTGCCTGTTACTCCAGGTATCTCTTGACTTTCTACTTTTGCATTCCAGTCCCCTATGATGAGAAAGGTCTTTTTGGGGTGTTAGTTCTAGAAGGTCTTGTAAGTCTTCATAGAACTATACAACTTCAGATTCTTCAGAATTACTGGTTGGAGCATAGACTTGATTACTGTGATATTGAATGGCTTGTCTTGGAAATGAACAGAGATCATTCTGTTGTTTTTGAGATTCCATCCAAGTACTGCATTTTGGATGCTTTTTTTGACTGAGGGCTACTCCATTTCTTCTAAGAGATTCTTGCCCACAGTAGTAGATATAATGGTCATTTGAATTAAATTTGCTGATTCCTGTCCATTTTAGTTCACTGATTCTTAAAAGGTCAACGTTTACTCTTGCCATCTCCTGTTTGACCACTTCCAATTTGCCTTGATTCACGGACCTAAAATTCCAGGTTCCTATGCAATATTGTTCTTTGCAGCACTGGACTTTAATTCCATCACCAGTCACATCCATAACTGTATTGTTTTCACTTTGGCTCTGTCTCTTTATTCTTTCTGGAGTTATTTCTCCACACTTCTCCAGTAGCATATTGGGCACATACCGACCTGGGGAGTTCATTTTTCAGTGTCATATCTTTTTGCCTTTTCATACTGTTCACAGATATTTAAGTGCCACGAATTTTAGGTATGAGACACTTAGCATTATGGATGCTCATGAGTGTTGGTGGAAACTTAGAACACTTTTAAAGGAGGAAATAATATCCAAAATCTTTTTAAAGGCTAAGCATTAAAATTAAAGAAAATTAATGAAAAGAATTAGCAAAATCAAAAACCATAAATTATGTAACTTTACTCGATGACAAACTGTTCTCTCCCCAGAATACAAGAGAAATCCTTGAAAAAATAACATTAAACTATCTCAAAACAGTAGCTTTAATTCTGAAAACAGGTAATTGAACTTCCTTGTGAACAATCATAATATCAAAACTTAATTTATGTGCCTGAACCATGAGGCTTCCCCAATGGCTCTGCAGGTAAAGCATCAGCCTGTAATGCAGGAGACACAGGAGATGAAGCTTCAATGCCTGGATCAGGAAGATCCCCTGGAGTAGGAAATGGCAACTCACTCCAGTGTTCTTGCTGGAGGATCCCATGGACAGAGGAGCCTGGGGGCGTATAGTCCATGGAGTTCTAGAGTCGAGCACATGAAGCTGGTTCTGATTTGGTTGTCAGCAGTCAATCTGTGAGTTCTGGATTATATTTTATTAGATAATGTTAAATGCCACATGATTTATCTGTGAGCTGTCAAAGCCACTGACATAACCAATGATGGAGCAAGAGAAGAGACAGCTGCAAGGTGGTGGCGATCCATTTGTCTTCCAAACTCAGCTCACAGACACTGCTCCTATAAGCATTTCCTCTCCAGGCCAGCAATCACTGCCCTGTCCTGGTGGCATCACAGAATTGCCGGGGTGTCCTTGGATGAACGCACTGCATAAGTGCATCCACCTGTGCTGTGGACCCTGAAATACACACACTGCTCAGGTTCTTCCCTGCAGAGCAAGTGCCACCCAGCCAGGCAGCACCTTCACAGGACAGCCTCCTGCTCTCAGCTGCATGGGAGTCAGCCTGGGGTGCAGAGAGCTGTTCCCTGATCTCCTGTTACCCTGAACACACGCACCAGGTGACTCAGGCGGACAGGGCTCCAGGGCCACTGATCCCAGCACGTCATTCAGATGGGCTGCAGTCGCCACACACTGGCCTGGTGGGCTGGCTGGGCTCTTGTCTGGTGGCCCTGCAGACCGACTCTACCTCTACTTCTCCTTCCACCCTGAGTCCCTTGGCCTCTGACGCCCAGTAGATGCCTTTCAGCCTCAACTCAATTGGGCATCTCCTTCCAGAGAAACCAGCATGCAATCTACATGGCAAATAACTCTTAAAATCCTGAATAATTGGCTATTATTTTAAAAGTTAATAATGATATTTGGAAAAGTCAGTTGAACCAAGGGCAACAATTTACAAAACCATAATAAAGGACATACATATATACAGAACATAATTGATCAACAAGGTATGTACATGATAAGGACTTCCGCTGTCTAGTTGGAGCAGAAGACAAAGTCTGTTAACAGCCCTGCTGCTAAGTCACTTCAGTCATGTCCAACTCTGTGTGACCTCATAGACAGCAGCCCACCAGGCTCCCGTCCCTGGGATTCTCCAGGCAAGAACACTGGAGTGGGTTGCCATTGCCTTCTCCAATGCATGAAAGTGAAAAGTGAAAGGGAAGTCGCTCAGTCATGTCTGACTCTTCGTGACCCCATGGACTGTAGCCTACCAGGCTCCTCTGTCCATGGGATTTTCCAGGCAAGAGTACTGGAGTGGGGTGCCACTGCCTTGTTCTTTTCCAGGCAGATGTATTTACTTCCCTGGTGGCTCAGTGGTAAAGAAACCACCAGCAATGCAGGAGACACAGGCTTGATCCCTGGGTCAGAAGATCCCCTGGAGAAGGAAATAGCAACTCCCTGCAGTATTCTTGCCTGGGAAATTCCATGGACAGAAGAGTTTGGTAGGCTATAGCCCATGGGGTCGCAAACAGTTGGACATGACCGAAGCAATTTAGCACACACGCAGGCATGTACAGAGGCGCTGTGAAAGCAACAAACCATATCATAAACCACACAGAAAATGAGCAGAAAGAGCTAGAAAAAGAGATGGCTGCAATGAGCCCTCCTGGGGCGGAAACAAGCCTCAGAAAGCGACTTCAAGGATGACTCATGCAAATAATCCCAGACTTAACTGTTGCAGACGGTGCAACAATGTATGTCCCAGAAAATTACTGAAAACAGTAAAGCAATCAGCTGAAAATTAGTGGAGGGTAACAGCTGGTAAATACTAACAGGCAGACAGCTTAACAGAGAGACTGGAGAGGAGACAGACTGAGTCTTGTACACGTTCTCACTCCAGGAAGATATGGGGTCCACTGAAGGGAAGCCACACAGGGTACAGGAAGTACCCTGAGCCCACCAGCCATGGCACTGACCAAATAAGCCCTGGAGGAGGAGGCTCAGAATCCAGGTAAGAGCACAGATCACCATTTAAATCATGCATTCTCTTAAAAGTTCAGTCATCAACAAGACATGCAAAGAAACAGAAAAAGTACTCCAAAAACAGCCAAAAAGCAGAACAAAACTGTTGTAGAAAAAGCACAAAAGTCAGACTCCTCAAGGTCTTCAACACAGCCATCCTCACTATGTTTCAGGANTGGAGTGGGTTGCCATTGCCTTCTCCAATGCATGAAAGTGAAAAGTGAAAGGGAAGTCGCTCAGTCATGTCTGACTCTTCGTGACCCCATGGACTGTAGCCTACCAGGCTCCTCTGTCCATGGGATTTTCCAGGCAAGAGTACTGGAGTGGGGTGCCACTGCCTTGTTCTTTTCCAGGCAGATGTATTTACTTCCCTGGTGGCTCAGTGGTAAAGAAACCACCAGCAATGCAGGAGACACAGGCTTGATCCCTGGGTCAGAAGATCCCCTGGAGAAGGAAATAGCAACTCCCTGCAGTATTCTTGCCTGGGAAATTCCATGGACAGAAGAGTTTGGTAGGCTATAGCCCATGGGGTCGCAAACAGTTGGACATGACCGAAGCAATTTAGCACACACGCAGGCATGTACAGAGGCGCTGTGAAAGCAACAAACCATATCATAAACCACACAGAAAATGAGCAGAAAGAGCTAGAAAAAGAGATGGCTGCAATGAGCCCTCCTGGGGCGGAAACAAGCCTCAGAAAGCGACTTCAAGGATGACTCATGCAAATAATCCCAGACTTAACTGTTGCAGACGGTGCAACAATGTATGTCCCAGAAAATTACTGAAAACAGTAAAGCAATCAGCTGAAAATTAGTGGAGGGTAACAGCTGGTAAATACTAACAGGCAGACAGCTTAACAGAGAGACTGGAGAGGAGACAGACTGAGTCTTGTACACGTTCTCACTCCAGGAAGATATGGGGTCCACTGAAGGGAAGCCACACAGGGTACAGGAAGTACCCTGAGCCCACCAGCCATGGCACTGACCAAATAAGCCCTGGAGGAGGAGGCTCAGAATCCAGGTAAGAGCACAGATCACCATTTAAATCATGCATTCTCTTAAAAGTTCAGTCATCAACAAGACATGCAAAGAAACAGAAAAAGTACTCCAAAAACAGCCAAAAAGCAGAACAAAACTGTTGTAGAAAAAGCACAAAAGTCAGACTCCTCAAGGTCTTCAACACAGCCATCCTCACTATGTTTCAGGAGCTGAAGGAAATCATGTTTATGGAAACAGAGGAAAGCATGATGACAGGGTTCATCAAGAGTATCAGTAAAGACAGAAATCATAAGAAAGAAACAAATAGCAATTCTGTAGTTGAAAAGTATATCTAAAATCTTTACAGAGTCATAGAGGGAGTCAGCAGTAGGTCTTAAAGAAGAGCCAACTTGAAAAGACCTTGATTAAGAAAGATCAAAGCAAGAGGAGAAGGGGGCACCAGAGAGTGAGATGGTTAGATGGCATCACTGACTCAGTGGAGTTTGAACAAGCTCCAGGAGAAGGACAGGGAAGTCTGGTGTGCTGCAGTCCATGGGGTCACAAAGGGTTGGACACGGCATAGCAATTGAACAAGAACAACTTGAGTAGACATCTTTCCAAAATATATGTACACATAGTTAGCAAACTTTTGAAAATGTATTCATCATCATTAATCATCAGCGAAATGCAAGTCAACATCTCAGTGAGATATCACCTTGCATCAGCCAAGATAACCCCTAATACTGACACCATCACCAATGGCAATGAAAGCAGAAAATAACAAGTGTTGGTAAGGATGTGAAGAAGTTGGAATGCTTGTAAACTGTTCATGGGAAAGTAAAAGGGTGCAGCTGTTGTAGAAAAGTATGGAGATTCTGTAGACAATTAAAAGTAGAACTACCATTGGATCCAGTAACTCTACTTTCAGGTGTTTATCCAAAAGGGATGAAAACAGGACCTCAAGACAATAGTTTCAGATTTGTGTTCACCTGTAGCATTATTGACAGTAGCCAAAGGATAGACAAAACCTCAGTGTCTGTTGACAGGTGAATGGATAAAATGTAGTATAAGCAAATGGTGGAATGTTATGCAGCATTTAAAAAGAAGGAAATCCTCTTATGTGCTACTATATGGGTGAACCTGGAGGACATTAGGTTAAGAGAAATTAGCTAGACACAAAAAGGTGAATACTGTACGATTCCATGTATGCAAGGCGTCTTAGAGTTCAACCCCTAGAAAATCTGCAGAAAGTCTTAGAGTGGTGGTTGCCAGTAAGTAGGAAGAGGGGAGGATAAGAAACTGTTCAATGGGTTTAGTAGTTTTTCAAGATAGAAAAGTTCTTGAGGATTTTGTGCAACAGTGTGAGTACATGTATTATTGAATGGTATACTTTAAAATGGGAATCTCTGGGGACTCAGTGGTAAAGAATCTACCTGAAAGACAGGAAGCTCAGGTTTGATTCCTGGGTCAGGAAGATCCCCTGGAGAAGGAAATGGTAACCCACTCCAGTATTCTTGCCTGTGAAATCCCATAGACAGAGGAGCCTGGTGGGCTACAGTCCATGGATCACAAAGAGTTGGACATCACTAGCGACTAAATCACCACTACCATACTTTAAAATGGTTAATGTGGTAAGTTGCATGTTTTGTGTTTTTAACCCAAATGTAAACCAGATAATCAATCAATAGAGCACATGCTTTGGAAATAAACATGAAGGATACAGAATATTGGGGTTATTTTACAAATTTAGACTCACTGAATTCAAAGGCATTTTATAATAAAGTGCACAGCCTTAAACTAAATCTGTCATTTTTCTTCATATTGTTGTTCTGTGTATAAATTTCCCTAAACCATCTACTGGTTTTGAACATTGAATGGTGCTCTAAGGCATATATTTTTCTGGGCCTTGATTTTCTTGTTCAGGTTTCTGTTGTAAGATAGTTCTTTGCTGAGGCATGTAATAATAGTTCACCATTTCAATAAGGGAGTGGCCTTTCGGGGGTTCTCCTAAATTTGATAAATCTGTTCTGACTTCTGGTCCTGCCTGATATTAAGACACATGTCTTGTTCCAGCCACAGGGTTAAACAAGAAGCCCCACTCGCCTGGTCCCAGCAGCTCTGTTAGAACAGACTGGCAGCATCACACGCTGCACTCCTCATCGAATTTCTATTTTTAATATTTGAGCACATTCCTATCTTTCAAGCTCAGCTCTGATGAATATTTTATTTGATCTAAAATTTTCAGTTATTTCTGCTGTGAGAGTTTTCTAGTTACCCAGAAGAGCCCACAATGCCAGAAATATGCCTCATTTGAGGGTCTGGTCTTGAAAAATTACTTGCATTCATTTTTCTCACTTTCTTAATTTTTCTTCTTCTCACAGCATTCAGTTGAAACCCAGGATGTGCAACTCTTGGCAAATAATAAAGATGGATTCGTTTTATACATTTAGAAAAGTAACACCAGAAAGCAGTTCTATATTTGCATATGCAGGACCACCACAACAGAACTGTGGAAAGCTGAAGTCAAGATGAACTTCCGTTGAATAAAGTGAACCAAAATCGATTTGATGATAATTCTTTTAGAAAACAACTGGAAAATCTAATAGAGCAGAACTTTCGAGCTTGGATGGAAAAAAAAAAATGAAGTGCACTTCATTTTTTCCTTCATCTGTTTGTTTGCTCTATTTAACCAATAGTAATGTAGCACCCTGCCTGTCAGTTTTCTGTAATTCTACATATTAACTAAATGATGCTGTTTAACACCCCAGTGACAAAACTGAGTCTCAAAGAGCTTCCACAGCCCCTGATTTGAAATCAGACAGCAGACACAGGATCTGAATCAGTCTAGCCTGTCTGTAGAGTCAGTGTCTTTGACCTCGACTCTGTGCTATCTCTTATACATGGAACTTTTATCCAGTTTAATTTTTGAATTTTCATCTTTCTCTTATGAAAGTACTTTCACTCTTTAGAAAAAAATGCGTTTTGATTTCATTCACATTACATTTAAGAAGGTTTATCTTTAGGCTTTATAACCACATTTTAGTTCTGTTGTAAACAGGAAATGATAACAATGAACTTGATATCTGACAACATTCAAACCTTCAAAGAGACCTGAAAAGAACAGCTTATAAAGCAGCTGTTGGCTTGCCTAAGGTAAAGCTCATGGAAGTTTAAGATTCTTTCCTGTAAGATTCCTTAAAAGTGAAATGTGCTAGGGAAATAGGTAGATGGAGTGAAAAACAAATTAGTACTTAAAGTGAAATGTGTAAACATTTAAACAGCCTGATACTTTCAAATGTCTGTATAATAAGAAGGCTTCATTGACAACTCTGTGTGTGGTGGGGGGG
>SJYV01010156.1:134990-167533 GCA_006410875.1 Neotragus pygmaeus | reverse complement strand
TTTTTTTTTTTTTTGTAAATGAAAGATCTTTTGTGGCTTAATAAAGGGAAGCATTTTGGTTCAATATGAAAAAATCTGGAACATGATGACAGAAAATAACAATTATTCAGTCACTGAGAAGCAAAAGAATAATTTTTAATGAAAATGTTGAGAGGTGTGAAAGTAAAATCTGTTCCTTTGGGAACTATGTAAAAACACTGAGCTTGTATATAAACAAAATACATTATCACTCTTAAAATTAGTTTGATGCTTGTCATTTCCCCAGAAAAGTCTTATTTTGTAGCTGAGAAAGTGATTGAGCTGTATTTTCTTTAAAACTAAGCTTCGAAAACTTTTATTTTTTCTGTGACTTCTATGGTTTTCTTCTGAAATATATCAACTCTTTAAAATCTAGCTGTTTCCCTTCTCTGTGAAAGGGAAGAGAAAATAGTGCTCAATCTTATTTTATATACATGAATTTATCACATTTGTTTAACACAGATTTTCCTGATCCATTAGTGTTCCTTCTGACCATGTAAGATATCTTAAAATTGAAATTTCATATTTTGGCATTATAAAATTTGACATTTTTAACGTGTGCTTTGTGCAAAGAGTCTCACATGTAAATCAGAAAGTCAAGCCAACTTTTCGTATTTTCTCTTGGAAGGTCCAGGTGAAAACCCAGGGAGAAGATGCAGTGAGAAGGGATCAGGGTCATCTGTGGAAGTTGAGAGATAGTTGACCTAATGCTGATTCTCCAACAGGGGAATGATTCTGTTCATCTAAGAACTCATACAAGGTCTGTTGCCTTAGAAATGTTTTTAAATTTTTGGCAGCTGAAGCTTCTGTTTCTTGCCTCTCATCCCAAGTATTTGAATATGATGTCAAAGATGGGAGTCAAGATAAATCAGGCATCTCTGGGATAAAATGAGCCAGCTGCCAGGAAGTGGGGATTGGCAGCAAACTCCTGGGGCTGCCATTCCTTGATAGCTCAGCAGTCACTTAGTCATCTTTCTCCATCTCCAAGATGGTACTTTTGTCCAGAGTGGCCACCCACTGCTTCTCTACAGAAAGGGGAGAGGTCAGCGCACACTGCTCAAGTCCAACAGGATGAAGCAGGGGCACTGAGCTAAAAGTGTTATAGTTTCTGTCAAATCATATTAATGAAAGGTGTAACATTTAACAACACTATGGTACGTGGTTGGGAAAGGAACCAGTGGTATTACTTGATGTAATTCAATGAATAGAGTGGTACAAGTGAAAAAATGTGGTATTTGTGAAAATGCTTCAAGAACTATACATTATTCTTTATATATTTCTCAATATGTATCCTATAAATAAAAGTGACTTTTTTCATATTAATAATAGAAATGATAAAAAGCTGTAAGTGGCACAAGTCTGGGCTCTGATTTTAGTTTTATTATTTTACCTGTATCTACATACATTATGGAGAAGGAAATGGCAACCCATTCCAGTATTCTTGCCTGGGAAATCCCACGGACAGAGGAGCGGGCTATAGTCCAAGGTGTCACAAAGAGCTGGACACGGCCTAGCAACTGAACACATCCAAGCAACTGAACACATCCATCATAGATAACAGGCAGCATCAGTTAAAAGGCAGAGGTGAAACAGACCATGACAATGAAGACTATAATAGTAGAATACCACAAATAGCTTCATGAGAAGGAGAAATAGATACTCCTAAAATGGAAGCATGAAGAGTTACTGCATAAAACATTAAATTACTCCCCAAAACACGAGGAAAATTTCCTGATTTATTGACATTAATTTCCAACAGAAAAAACATTTTACCATGCAATCCAGAACTTCTGCCCTGAGCTATTAACTCGAGAGCGTTGAAAACACACAGGTTGAGTGTGTGCAGATTTTAGAAACACACATACACACACATACGTGTGGGCACTACTTATAAGTGAGCATTAGGAAGATGAACCAGAACTGAAAACAACATAAACGTTCATCAGTAGATGAACCAGAAGGAAAAGTGTGGAAGGATCACAAAGTGGAATATCACCCAGCGATGCATAGGAACAAACTACTCATACACACACACATGGGTGAATTTTGGAGTACAGAGCTTAGGGAAAGACGTCAAACCCCAAAGAACACAGACCATGGTTTCATCTCTCTGAAGTTCTAGAACACGCAAAACTAATGCACAGTGAGAGGAAGCAGATGGGGTTTGGATAGAGGGGAAGAGAAGGGGCTGACTTCAGAGGCACCCGGAACATGCTGTGTGATACAAGCCTGATAAACTAAACAAACAGACTAAGTGATGCTACTTCGTTGCGTAGGTGTACATTAGTAAGTTGGTGTGAACATCTTAATAGTAAAGTTCCTCTAGTAAGATCACAATCAGCTTTGCCTGTTTCAAAACTCCTTGGGGACTTGGGAAGCTTTCTCAGCTGACTGGAACTCTCTAGTCTGAGTCCATCCTATGGCAAATCTCAATTTTCGGGAAACCCAGTACATTCTCTTCTAATTTTTCCAGGAAAACCCCTATCTACGAACTGAAAATGACTCACAATCAAGATTTAAGAATATATAACATTAAAACTGAAGTGAGCATGCTTCTGGCTTTTAGAATGATATAACAACAATTAATAAATCCACCTTTAAAAAATATACTGAGATTTAAAAGCGACATTTCAATTTAAATATTTCCCCCAACCTAATACTTCATCTTATTGCCCACAAAGCATGTTGCCTGTAAGCCACTTTGACTATCTTTTGGATAATAGTCAGTTTATATGTTTTATTAATGTAAAAATTAATCCTGATGTGCTCAAATTAGGAAACTTAATAGCATAGAACTTCAAAAAAAGACAAGACATTTTCAGGTTGTTCTTAACAGTATTTGAAAAAAAAGAATGTCAGCTATGATTCAATTACACGGATCAAAGCAAAGACAGCTGTACATACACATGAGACATTTACCACACTGGAAATTACATGACTGCTCTGATAAACCCATATTCATATCATTTACTTTTTAAAATATTGCAATGTTCAAAAATATAGATTAAATTATTTTAATAAGTCCATGTTTTTCATTACTAAAGTTTTCCAGATATCAATAATACAGGTAATGACTCCATTTACCACCCAGATGTTAAGAATAACTTCTGATTGTTTTTATCAATATATCAAATATTTCATGGGGTTTCCCAGGTGACTCAGTGGTAAAGAATCTACCTGCCAGTGCAGGAGATGCAGGTTGGGTCAGGAAGATCCCCTGGAGGAGGAAATGGCAACCTATTCCAGCATTCTTGCCTGGGAAATCCCATGGACAGAGGAGCCTTGAAGGCTACAGTCCATGAGGTTGCACAGAGTTGGACATGCCTGATACATGCATGCATTTATTTCATACATATATTAATATGTTTAGATTTTCCACTGAATAATCAAAAAGAAAATCAAGACATTGCTGTTTTTTCATTAAAAGGAACAAATTTGTGAACAGTTCTCTAGGGATTTAAAATCATAATACGAGAATCATATTTTCTGTATTTAACCTATTTGGGGTGAACTTAGTCTGGTCCTGATAAGGTCAAGAGAGAGAGGAGAGCATCCATGCCCCCTCCCCTCTGCTTGACTCCAAACATCATAAGATTTCACGACCCCAGAGCCTGACTTCTCATTTCTCTCCAGTATCTGGGATTGCCCTGCTGCCATGACAACATGGGGAACTGGATGGAGTAAAATGCCATCGATAAATATTGTGCCTCTGAATATCTGCAGGGTTAATTCCCTGTGACATGATAAGTCCAAAATGGCTACAGAATGAAGAATTTCAGAGCTTTATCTTAGGTACTGTGCAAACTTAGTATTGAATCTACAATCACCACCCCAGTCATGCATTTCCTTCACATCTAGATTATATTCTTCTGGTGGTTGATGAGAATGAACTGTGACCAGGGAACGTAACAAAACATTCACTATTATCCAGAAGGTCTTTTCAAGAGACAGGCTGACCTTTGGAAATATCACTGGCTTCGAAACTTTTAAGATACTTTGATATTACAGGTTTGTTCACAATATATAAAGGCTAAAATATTGATAATTCTCACCACTGTGTGCCTGTCACTAGCATTCCTGAAGTTGAAGTGTTTGAGCTGTTGACAATGAGATAGTCTGAATAATAAGATTTCAAAACCTACAATTGAGAGAAAGTCTTTATTATTTAAAAGCTGTTTTCCAAGTTCCCTGTTTTCTGATACATTCCTTGATATGGTATTAAATTTGATAATACATGAAAATCTTTTAAGAATATTCTGCTAAGAATATCCAAAAATTACAGGCTCTTGCCTAGAAGCCAAGCGTGCAGTAAAAAATATTTGTGACCCCATGGACTTTAGTCTGCCAAGCTCTTCTGTCCGTGGGACTCTCTAGGCAAGAGTACTAGAGTGGGTTACCATTTCCTTCTCTAGGGGATATTCCCAACCCAGGGATCGAATCCTGGTCTCCTGCATTGCTGGTGGATTGTTTACCATCTAAGCCACCAGGGAAGCCCCAGTAAAAATATAACAGTATACATTTCAGCATAACTATTATTGAAGTGCTTTCACTGCTATCCAGTGCTCTCATTCAATAGTATATGCTAGCTTTTATTTTTAACTTTTGAAAGACAGGGTCCACATTTCAAACTATTAACTCTGCTGAACTGAGTGTTACCTGATGGAATAGAGCTTCTGGAAGTATTTCTCATGTCTGGAAGTATAAGCATCATTCAGGACTTTCAAAGGGAGGTTCTCCCGTCCCACAATCGAACTGCTGCATCAAGAAGTGGCTGGCACAGTGACGTGTGTACCTAATGTCCAGGTGATCCTGGTAGATGCTTACCTTTGATAGTCACTGGATTAGAGCATTGTGGGAGCCTCAGGTAATGTGCACCCATTTGATGTTGAAATTGTTCAGGGAAAATCACTCCCCTATCTCTGAAATCTCCAAGGATGCTTCCAAATAACTCAAAGAGACACTGGAAAATCGATAGCAACTTAAAACAGCTTCTCCTCCCCAGCCACTAATCTTTAAGAACCCAAATGAGGACCTAGTCATTAAGATTCCATTCTTAGTGCTTACTTTTAAATACTGCGTTCTTAATCTTAGTTGAAAATGATTACCAAACCCACCATTTTATTCAAATTATCCTCCTTCTCTTTGCAAATGATTCTCCTATTATTCTTTTAACATAAATTCACTCCATTCATTTGCAAATGATTCTTGGCCAGGATCATCTTAGACTTAACAACCCTGGTGCTTCCTAGGAAAGGACTTTGGACACACAATTTTCAAGGTCATCTAGAAGGCCATGGGAAGGGCTGGACAGGCAGTTGTTTCATTCCTGAAGACAGCTGGACACTTGGCCTTAGTCTCTTCATCCTTCTCATTGCTGTTTTTCCCCTCAGCATTTCTCACCAGTTTCAAGGAAACCTTTACTTTTTCACCCCTCGTTGGCAAGCTCAATTTGAAAATCTCTCCTTAGCATTTTGGGGGAGTGTAAATTCATTTTATTTTATTATTTTCTGAGAACTTTCTGACAGTGCTCTACCACGACCTGTATTTGTTCTGGGTTATATATGCTTATTTTCACAATATGTGCTTTAGAATGAAAGAGAAATTCTGATCCAGGCTACAGCATGGATGCACCTTGAAGACATTACGCTCAGTGAAATACCACACTCCCAGGAAGGCCGAGACTGTCTGAGTCCACTTACAGAAGGTCTCCAGGGAAGTCAGATCCAGACAGACAGGAAGCAGAATGTTGGTCTCAGGGCCCAGAGTGGGTGGAGAGTGTCTACTGGGTACCCCGCTTCAGTCTGCAAAGACGGAAATAGTTCTGGAGGCGGATGAGGGTGATAGCTTCACATCAGTGTGTGCCCAGCAATTAATGCCAATGAACGGAATACTTAAAAATGGTTGAAAAGGTGGATTTCACGTTATGTATGCTGCTGCTGCTGCTGCTAAGTCACTTCAGTCGTGTCCTTCTCAGTGCGACCCCATAGACGGCAGCCCACCAGGCTCCCCCATCTCTGGAATTCTCCAGGCAAGAACACTGGAGTGGGTTGCCATTTCCTTCTCCATGTTATGTATATTTTGCCATAATAAAAAAGGTTAAAAAATTCAAGAGAATATAATTTATTTCAAGCAAATGTCTATAAAATATGCTCACTTGTAGGAAATACCACTTGTAGGAAGCAGCTGCATTTTAAGGAGAGAATAATGCTGAATATTTGATGCAATCAGCCCCAGAACTGAGGTGAAGGCAAAACAGGTCATTATAGCTTTTTCCAGCAGTTTGTACACATGGTTTATTTCAGTGTGCCTGCAAAAATGACATGTTTATTAACTCTGAAAGGAGGCAATATTTGCAAGTAATTGTTCCAGTTCATGGTGTTTCTTCTTGTAAGTGTAAATATCAGCGTAAGGAAAATGTTAGACTCAGATCAAGGACCTCATGTGTTCCATATTTTCAGTTGATACCCCTCTGTCTCCTCATGAACACGCCAGTTTGAGTCCACAGCTCACTCAGCAGATCACCAGCTCTGCGGATGCCCAGGGTCCCTTACCAACTTAGTTGTTGTTTCGATGTGTTTCAAGCAGGCTTCATTTCCCTGCTCCTGTTACTAAGAAAAGTGCTTTAAAAATTGAAATAATAATTTTTAGAGCATTTACTGACATCAAAGGCTTGAGAACAAGTAAGGATTTTACTGGTTTCGAGGAAAACATACACTGATGCCAAGGAGGAATCAACTGGAAATCCAAAAAAGAAATTAAAATGTCTGTTAGGTCCTGGTGACTTTCCATACACAAGAATAAGTGGGGCCCTGAGTGAGCAGGTGGCCATTAACCTAGCAAGTCTACAGAGGTTAGATCACTGATGTTAACTTATTTTTTTCACCAAGAATTTACTTTCCATATTCTACATCAATTAAATACCTTCAGGCCCATTTTCTAATATATATATATATATATATTTCTACTATAAATATATACTATAGATATACTTGTTCCAAACTATGACATTTATGGATTAGACTAGAAGGAGCTTCAAATACATAAACATTTCTATAAGCACAATAAATGGAAGTAATTTAAATATTTAGCTTTTGGACAGAATACTATGCGTTTCTTAACAGAAAACCTAGGAATGTGCTGTTTAATTCAGATATATAAAATGTATATAATTATTTGTTGAAAGATAGAGCCAAGCACTCTGTAAGTCAGCTCGGATTATGATACTTAGTGTAAATGGAATTTGAAAGTATAGATAAAAATCGAAAAAATCAGGGATTAATTAAAAAGCATTTATTGGAGCAGTGAAAGTGGGATTGAACTTCCTTGTTTTTTTATTTAATCGTTTGTTTGACTGCATTGCTTCATCCACACAGTGGACTTGCCCACATCATATTAGATGCCGCTGCCACTCATAGAAAATGTAATCTGTGTGAGTGCAGGTCTGCGTGACCTTGGAAAGGTCTCTGTTTACTGTCTCTGTGATGCTTTATTCAGCTGCTCGTTACTGGTCCTGAACANTGGTCATGTATGGATGTGAGAGCTGGACCGTGAAGAAAGCTGAGTGCCAAAGAATTGATGCTTTTGAACTGTGGTATTGGAGAAGGCACTCCAGTATTCTTGCCTGGAGAATCCCAGGGACAGAGGAGCCTAATGGGCTGCTGTCTATGGGGTCACACAGAGTCGGACACGACTGAAGCGACTTAGTAGCAGCAGCAGCGTTGGAGAAGACTCTTGAAAGTCCCTTGGACTGCAAGGAGATCCAACCAGTTCCTTCTAAAGGAGATCAGTCCTGAGTGTTCATTGGAAGGACTGATGCTGAGGCTGAAACTCCAATACTTTGGCCACCTCATGTGAAGAGTTGACTCATTGGAAAAGACCCTGATGCTGGGAGGGATTGGGAGCAGGAAGAGAAGGGGACGACAGAGAATGAGATGGCTAGATGGCATCACCAACTCGATGGACATGGGTTTGGGTGAACTTGGGGAGTTGGTGATGGACAGGGAGGCCTGGCATGCTGCAATTCATGGGGTCACAAAGAGTCAGACACGACTGAGCTACTGAACTGAACTGAACTGAATGATCATATATAGAATGTATAAACAATAAGGTTCTACTGCATAGCACAAGGAGCTGTATCCAGTCTCCTGGGGTAAACCATAATGGAAAAGAATGTGTACATGTATAAAACTGAGTCACTTTGCTGTACAGCAGAGACTGGTACAACATTGTAAATCAACTATTCCTCAATAAAAATATAGAAATGTATTTAGGTATAGTGTTATAAATTCTGTTGAGATAGCACACGTGCACAATTGACTGTATACATCTTATGAATGATGTGTCGACTTTGACACATGTATACGAGTGTCTCCACCAACCAGACAAGCAGAGTGATCCCAGGACTCAGAGCCTCATGCCTTTCTGGTCCGTGCCCTTCCCCCTAAGATCCGTACCTGTTGCTCTGACTTCTAGTCTTCATACTTGACTGGAGTGCCATGTAAATGTAGTAACCTGTACATATTATTTTAAGCCTGGATTCTTAGGTCTCAGTCAGTGATACTTGAGAGTTTATCTGTGCTTATAGCCTGGAAGGCTGCAGTCCATGGGGTCACTGAGGGTCAGACATGACTGAGCAACTTCACTTTCACTTTTCACTTTCATGCATTGGAGAAGGAAATGGCAACCCACTCCAGTGTTCTTGCCTGGAGAATCCCAGGGACAAGGGAGCCTGGTGGGCTGCTGTCTATGGGGTCGCACAGAATCGAACACGACTGAAGCAACTTAGCAGCAGCAGCAGCATAGCAGTAATTCTCTTTCTTTGTCTTATTTTAAGAGAAACCATCATTTTGTAATCTGCTGTTCTGTTGAATACTTTGGTTATAGTATTTCCATTTGGGAGCTGTTGTCAATAAAGCTGCGACAAATATTTTTGGTTCTATCTTTTGATGGACAAATAAGATCATGTTTTTGGGGTGTAAAACTAGCAATGAATTTGCCAGATTATAAAATAAGCAAACGTTCAGGTTTAAATAAATAGTTAACTAAAATAGTTCAATGAAGTTACACCTTCATCAGCCATGTGTGATAATTCTGCATCGTTGTGAACGCTGGATATTGACCATTTTCTGAAGTTTATTCTAGCTCTGGGGTATTGATGCTCATCTCTCCTCTGGGCTGCAGTTTGCATCTCCCTGGCGAGTTATTGTGCTGAACACATGTTCTTATGCTTACTGGCCATTTGGACACCTCCTTTCTAGAGAGTCTACTCAAACTTCCACTTGTCTTTTTCATATTGACTTCGCAATCTATAGTGTGGGCACAATTGTTAGGAAAGATACTACGAATACATCCTTTCAGGCTGTGCCTTGTCTTTTTTAACTCTTTATTAGCAGTGTTAGTCTCTCAGTCATGTCCAACTCTGTGACCCTGTGGACTGTAGCCTGCCAGACTCTCTGTCTGTGGAATTATCCCAGCAAGAATACTGGAGGGGGTTGCTATTCCCTTCTCCAGGGGATTTTCCTTGATTCAGGGATCGAACACAGGTCTCCTGCATTGCAGGTGGATTCTTTGCCATCTGAGCCACCAGGGAAGCCCAAGATTTTATTACTATTATTATTGGCCAGACCACACAGCATGTAGGATCTCAGCTTCCTAATCAGGGGTAGAACCTGAGCTGCCCGCAGGGGAAGCCTGGAGTCTTAACCTCCGGACAGCCAGGGAAATCCCGTAAATCTCTTAAATATCTTTTTAGGAACAGAATTTCTTAATTTTAGCAGTGTCCACTATGAGTCCTTTTTTGGTCTTATTTAAGATCAGGAAAGTGTGGCAGTATTTTCTTACACTGTCTTCTAGAAATAATATGGCTTTACCTTGACCATTTTAGTCTGTACTCCATCTGATTAATAATTAGTCAATTAATATTTAACTTTCCTGTGAGGCATGGATTGAGTTTTAAGTTCTCCCATATGGAAAACCATTTCTTCTAATGTTCATAGAAAAGCATCATTTTCCCTGTTAGAGGTATGCAACTATCTAGGAAAGAATTAGTTAGGATCTGCACTTAGCAAGTGCTCATCAAAATGGGAAGAGTGCAGCACACTGGATCAGTGAGGGAGACTAACTGCACTACATTAATGATTAGCGCCAGCTTTGAGGGAGATAGAGGCTGGGTGTCTGGGGAGGGGATGTGTTGCCTACAAAGAGGAAAAGGGGCTGGGACAAGCTGGGCCAACAGGACAGCCTCTGCAACACATGAACCGGAAGCTGCAGACAGGCTGTCTGTTCGGATGGCTGACTGCCAGGAGAGTTAACAATGCAGTTGAAAGCCACCCCGAAAACAGGCGCTGACTGGGGATCAAGCCGCCCAACTCACAGAACTGCAAGGAGGACGTTGGTCTAAGGGAGACATGGCTGTCAACCCAAACAAGCTCCCTGACAGTTCAGGTGTTCAGGACCAGTAACGAGCAGCTGAATAAAGCATCACAGAGACAGTAAACAGAGACCTTTCCAAGGTCACGCAGACCTGCACTCACACAGATTACATTTTCTATGAGTGGCAGCGGCATCTAATATGATGTGGGCAAGTCCACTGTGTGGATGAAGCAATGCAGTCAAACAAACGATTAAATAAAAAAACAAGGAAGTTCAATCCCACTTTCACTGCTCCAATAAATGCTTTTTAATTAATCCCTGATTTTTTCGATTTTTATCTATACTTTCAAATTCCATTTACACTAAGTATCATAATCCGAGCTGACTTACAGAGTGCTTGGCTCTATCTTTCAACAAATAATTATATACATTTTATATATCTGAATTAAACAGCACATTCCTAGGTTTTCTGTTAAGAAACGCATAGTATTCTGTCCAAAAGCTAAATATTTAAATTACTTCCATTTATTGTGCTTATAGAAATGTTTATGTATTTGAAGCTCCTTCTAGTCTAATCCATAAATGTCATAGTTTGGAACAAGTATATCTATAGTATATATTTATAGTAGAAATATATATATATATATATATTAGAAAATGGGCCTGAAGGTATTTAATTGATGTAGAATATGGAAAGTAAATTCTTGGTGAAAAAAATAAGTTAACATCAGTGATCTAACCTCTGTAGACTTGCTAGGTTAATGGCCACCTGCTCACTCAGGGCCCCACTTATTCTTGTGTATGGAAAGTCACCAGGACCTAACAGACATTTTAATTTCTTTTTTGGATTTCCAGTTGATTCCTCCTTGGCATCAGTGTATGTTTTCCTCGAAACCAGTAAAATCCTTACTTGTTCTCAAGCCTTTGATGTCAGTAAATGCTCTAAAAATTATTATTTCAATTTTTAAAGCACTTTTCTTAGTAACAGGAGCAGGGAAATGAAGCCTGCTTGAAACACATCGAAACAACAACTAAGTTGGTAAGGGACCCTGGGCATCCGCAGAGCTGGTGATCTGCTGAGTGAGCTGTGGACTCAAACTGGCGTGTTCATGAGGAGACAGAGGGGTATCAACTGAAAATATGGAACACATGAGGTCCTTGATCTGAGTCTAACATTTTCCTTACGCTGATATTTACACTTACAAGAAGAAACACCATGAACTGGAACAATTACTTGCAAATATTGCCTCCTTTCAGAGTTAATAAACATGTCATTTTTGCAGGCACACTGAAATAAACCATGTGTACAAACTGCTGGAAAAAGCTATAATGACCTGTTTTGCCTTCACCTCAGTTCTGGGGCTGATTGCATCAAATATTCAGCATTATTCTCTCCTTAAAATGCAGCTGCTTCCTACAAGTGGTATTTCCTACAAGTGAGCATATTTTATAGACATTTGCTTGAAATAAATTATATTCTCTTGAATTTTTTAACCTTTTTTATTATGGCAAAATATACATAACATGGAGAAGGAAATGGCAACCCACTCCAGTGTTCTTGCCTGGAGAATTCCAGAGATGGGGGAGCCTGGTGNATCCATGGGGTCGTGATAGTCAGACATGACTTAGCTACTAAACCACCACCACCACTATAATAGACTCACTATTTCAGAATCTGTAGATAAAGGAAATAAAATACAGTTCTTTATTTCCCAACTTACAGGTTAACTGTGCATCATAAATGGCCTGGAAATGTTGGAAAATTGGTTATAACTGTGCCAGTTTTAAACACTAAACATCTTAATAAAGTCTTTTACTTATATGAAGTATATACTCTCAGAAAGCATTGTAAAAACTACATTTCCATGTGTATTTTAGAATTATCTTGTATGTTTATTAAAAAACAAAACTCATAAGAATATTATTTGGAATTGCATTCAATCCATGCATAAATTTGGGGAAGACTGACATCTTAACATTGAGTCTCCATATCTAGGAACAGGTTTATCTCTCCATTTATTTAGGTATTACTTAATTTCTCTAAACTGCACTTTGTAATTTTCAGTCTATATGTCTTTCTTTCACATCTTTGTTAAATTTATACCTAAGTAATTTTTTTAAATTTAAATTTATTTATTTTAATTGGAGGCTAATTACTTTACAATATTGTATTGGTTTTGCCATACATCAACATGAATCTGCCACGGGTGTACATGTGTTCNGACTCAACAGAAAAGACTGTGATGCTGGGAAAGAGTGAGGGTAGGAAGAGAAGGGAGTGACAGAGGGTGAAATAGTTTGATGGCATCACCGACTCAATGGACATGAGTTTGAGCAAACCCTGAGAGATAGTGAAGGACAGGGAAGCCTGGTGTGTTACAATTCATTGGTTTATAAGGTCAGACATGACTTAGTGACTGAACAACAAATTAGTAATGATGACTGCACACTATTTAAACCTCTTGTTTTATCTTGTCTTTTCCCTCTGATCCTTTTCAATAATTGATTTTAAAATTTAGACTCATCACCTGTAAGAATATGGAAGTTTGATGGTTACTGATGCAAATGCTGATAGAATTTTGAGTCTTTACATGGATGAAAACCTACCATCTTCATTTTTTAACCCAAAATATTCTGTCTAGTCAAACTATGGCTTTTCCAGTAGTCATGTATG
Source organism: Neotragus pygmaeus (assembly GCA_006410875.1). NCBI lineage: Eukaryota > Metazoa > Chordata > Mammalia > Artiodactyla > Bovidae > Neotragus > Neotragus pygmaeus. Next base: position 154,470 of record SJYV01010156.1, on the reverse strand, counting down.
GATGTGATAGTTGGACTATAAAGAAAACTGCTGCTGCTGCTGCTAAGTCGCTTCAGTCGTGTCCAAGAAAACTAAGTCCAAAGAATTGATGCTTTTGAACTGTGGTGTTGGAGAAGACTCTTGAAAGTCCCTTGGACATCAAGGAGATCCAACCAGTCCATCCTAAAGGAAATCAGTCCAAAATTTTCATTGGAAGGACTGATGCTGAAGCTGAAACTCCAATACTTTGGCCACCTGATGCAAAGAACTGACTCATTTGAAAATACCCTGATGCTGGCAAAGATTGAAGGCAGGAGGAGAAGGGGATGACAGATGATGAGAAGGTTGGATAACATCCATCACCAACTCAATGGACATGAGTTTGAGTAAACTCCAGGAGTTGACAATGGACAAGGAGGCCTGGTGTGCTGCAGTCCATGGGGTCACAAGGAGTCGGACACAACTGAGCAACTGAATTAAGCTGAACTGATTCGTGTTAATAACAGGATGGTTGATAGTTTTCTTTTCCCATGTCTTTCTTCCCAATAAACCTAATTTCCATTTCATCAGTTAAGGAGATTTTGTTTTGAAATCTATAAGACGGTGACTGGTTTCCATTTCCCCAGATGTCTTGACTCTTTTTCCATCCTTCACATGAAATCCCCTGGCCTCTATCTTTGGTGGGGAGGGGCTGACACATGGAGACTAGACTGCCAGCCTCAATCACTGTCACCTGGGCCCTCTGTGAGTTGGCACCTCAGCCTCTTGGGCATGGGAGTGGCCAGAGCTCCACTGTACTCACGCTGCAGGGCCTGCCCCAGAGGCTGTGGGGAGGGGTATGCACACATGTTCTCCACTACCTGTCCACTCCACACTGAGCCATCACCCTTCATTTAAAATCAGACTCAAACACTATCAGGTGATGAAAAATGAAAGTGAAAGTCATTCAGTTGTGTGTGACTCTTTGTAACCCCATGGACTGTAGCCTGCCAGATTCCTCTGTCCTTGGGATTCTCCAGATAAGAATACTGAAGTGAGTTACCATTTCCTTCTCCAGATGATCTTCCTGACCTAGGGATCGAACCCTGGTCTCCTGCATTGCAGGTGGATTATTTACCCTCTGAAATACCAGGGATTTAAGATCAGACTCAAATACTGTCAGGAGATGAATTGAGCCAAATCATTGATTTCGCTTACCTTTTCCTTGAGAACAGGAAGCACAGTTGAAATGTGTGCTATAGACGAGAGAGGTTTCTTTAGGGAAAAACTTGCTTCAGGTCAACCTCAATCCCAAAGAGCCTTGATCATCTGACTAACACAATTTGGGTGGAATTCAGTAGATGTGAAGAATGTCATAGGATCACTTCTTTTTGAAAAGATACAGTAATACCCAGAACCACACACACCAGTCTATCGAATAAATGTATTGCCAGCCAGGCAAAGTCTTTATGTATTCTGCTTGCAATCCTGTCTCTCCAACAGGAAACATATTATAAGATGAAATACTTCCAAATCAGATTTTACAGGGTCTCTGATTATTAAGGCCCCAGTAGCCATGTTGCAAACTTCACAAATTTAATGTACTCCCCCAAACTAATAATTGAAGTCATAACACATGTGATACTATTCATTCCCAAGAGCCAAACCCACTTTCCTAAGGCTTCTGCTTCCATCCTCACATGTAAACAAACAGACTTTGCCAGTTGATTACAGAAGTTCTGGAGATCTGGAAATGCCATTTGAGGGTGTCAGGCATGCAACTTTGTGTTGACTCCCAAAGTGAAGCTGCATTTTTAATGTATGTGGGTGTGTATTCAGTTGCATCTGACTCTTTGTGAGCCCATGGACTGTAGGCTGCCTGTAGACTGTCTGTAGATTTTCCAGGCAAGGATACTGAGTGGATTGTCTTTTCCTTCTCCGGCAGATCTTCCCCACATGGGGACTTAACCTGTGTCTCCTTTATTACAGGCAGATTCTTTATTACTGTGCCACCAGGGGAGACTGGTGCAATTTTAAGGGCCAGACAAAGAGGTGGCAGTGCAGGTGATGAGCTGGGTTCCCCATCAGTCTTCATCCAGCTCTGCTTGTGTCCACACTTCTGCCCCATGACTGTGAATAACTGCTTCAGCCTCTCTGGGGACTCAGTGCTTGAACATGAAGGTAATGCAGTCCCCTTTACTCAAGTGGAAAGCAATCTCCATGTTTATAAGTGGAAAAGATTATTTTTACCCTCAATCCTCCACAGCAGTTTCTTTTATTTTTTCCAGAATGCTGAAGAGTGTTACTTCCTATTTTGCTTCTATAAAAGATTAAAAAAAAAAAACACCCCAGGATTTTAAAAAGTTGTGTATATCTCAGTCTAGTTATACTTCTAAGATCACCAATGTGAAATATTGTGTTCACATAGGTAAAAGTTATTTTTTGAGCTTTCCCGGTGGCTCAGTGTTAAAGAATCACATACCAATGAAGGAGACTATGATTGGATCCCTGGGTCAGGAAAATCCCCTGCAGGAAAAAACGACAACCCCTCTGGTATTCTTGCCTGGAGAATCCCATGGACAGAGGAGCCTGGAGGGCTACAGTCTATGGGGTCACAAGAGTCGGACATGACACTAAACAATAACAACAAAAGTTATTTTACTTCTCAATTAAGAAAAAGTCAGTACTTTATTCAAACTGATGATTAATTCAGATAAGGGTATAGATTTTTTTTTTTATGTTATTTTTCTGTGAATGAATACTCAGTTTAAGACTATCACAATATTGAGTTCCTTGTTTGATGTTAGTCACAGGGTTTTAGGTTTAAGAGCAGGTTTTGGTGATCAGCAAAAATTCAATTCTAGGTCTAAATTAATCTCATAAAGCTTAGAGAAAAACATCTATTTTTAGGTTGTCTGAAGGATTCTAATTTATTCTTTGGATCAAGCGTCTAGTTTAAGGAGTGATTAGAGCCCATTTTATTTCTCATGTGCTTTCACACTGGGAAACAGAATAGTCCAGACAAGAAAGCAAAAGTCCTCTCATCCCCTTTATCCTCTTATACAACTCACAATGTCAACAAGAGTAATTTAATAAATTACTGATCTTAAGGTAGAAGTATTAGGTACAAAACCAAACCTCATCTACTGTTTTCCTTTTTATTCATTTATTCACTCAAACTCAGTTTTAAGAATTAATCACATATTTACACACATTTCCTTAGCCTTTTGAAGGTGAAAGTCGCTCAGTTGTGTCTGACTCCTTGTGACCCTATGGACTATACAGATCATGGGATTCTCCAGATCACAATACTGAAGTGGACAGCCTTTGCCTTCTCCAGGGATCTTCCCAACCCAGGGATCAAACCCAGGTCTCCCACATTACAGGCAGATTCTTTACCAACTGAGCCACAAGGGAAGCCCAAGAATACTGGAGTGGGTAGCCTATTCCTTCCCCAGTGGTCCCAATGAAGAAATCAAACCAAGAGCATTGCAGGCAGATTCTTTACTAACTGAGCTATTGGTCTTAGCTGTAGCAAAAACCAGGATGCTTTTATTATCAGAATATTGACTAAAATGAAGTCAGAAAGTGTGATCTCAAGGACTAGAAACTTAGAAAGCTTCTAGAATCTCAGATGGGTAAATTTATATTGGAAAATATATGTGTGCAAATATGACCCGTCCACGTGCTCCAAGTGGGATGTTGTGTTCAGGTGTGGCTGACAGGTGCTGGATGTCTGCAGATATGTGTGTGAGTGAGGTTGGGGAAGCTAGTCTTGAGACAGGTATGCACTGACCTTCATCTACATGATAATTTAGGACATGACATTTGCCTTGGAGTCTTTTCAAAGTGTATCTGAGATGAAAGTTTTTCCTGTGTCAATTCTATCCAGACCTAAAATTTATTTTCTTTATTTTAATTAATGATCATTATACAATGTAATCTACTTGACAATTTATTAGCTCTGGTGAGTGTGCATATTCCTGTCTTCATGTTTCATTTCATTATGTCCACAGTGTACTCAAACTCCATCTACACAAAGTTTTCTCTTGATTGATTGTTGAATTCTATCTGCATTAAATATGAAAGTCAAAGAGACTTCCAATCTCTCCTCCACTAGTCAGGAAAATTAATGATCTTTATTTTATAACTGAAGTATCTAACACTCATATTTAGCCAAACTTTGTTTGATTTATATCATATTTTATGTGATAAAGTGCACCATAGCTATTTTATAGCACAACACAAAAGAGTCATTAAGGAAAGGACACCATCAAAGACTCAAGGACGATGACCAATGTTTTATTGTTTTTAACTCAAGTGAGGAAATATTGGCTGAATTCAGAACAGATCAACTGTGTAGAAAAAATAAACTTTCTACAGTACGTTTAATACCCTGTGAAATACAATGGTGCTGGTGGAATTGATCTTCATAAGGCAATGATTCATCTTTTTCAGGTAAATTTTCATAAATCTGTTATTGTTCACATATATTTTTATAAATAATACATATATTTTATTTATGTATATTTATCTTTATAAATATATATAAATGATAGATTATAAACATTTAGATAAACAATGTTGTTATTGTTCAGTCATTAAGTCATGGTCAACTCTGCAATTCCATGAACTGCAGCACACCAGGCTCCCCTGTCCTTTACCATTTCCTGGAGTTCACGCAAACTCATGTCTATCGAGTTGATGATGCCATCCAACCATCTCTTCCTCTGTCACCCACTTCTCCTGTCCTCAATCTTTCCCAGCATCAGGGGCTTTTCCAATGAGTTGGCTGTATGTTCATAAATATGTATTTATATATAAATAAGTGTTCATAAACATTAATATAAACAGGATAGACACTGTCTCTTATACACATCTAGATGTGTATAAGAGACAGAAGTGAAGCTGCATTTTTAATGTATGTGGGTGTGTATTCAGTTGCATCTGACTCTTTGTGAGCCCATGGACTGTAGGCTGCCTGTAGACTGTCTGTAGATTTTCCAGGCAAGGATACTGAGTGGATTGTCTTTTCCTTCTCCGGCAGATCTTCCCCACATGGGGACTTAACCTGTGTCTCCTTTATTACAGGCAGATTCTTTATTACTGTGCCACCAGGGGAGACTGGTGCAATTTTAAGGGCCAGACAAAGAGGTGGCAGTGCAGGTGATGAGCTGGGTTCCCCATCAGTCTTCATCCAGCTCTGCTTGTGTCCACACTTCTGCCCCATGACTGTGAATAACTGCTTCAGCCTCTCTGGGGACTCAGTGCTTGAACATGAAGGTAATTCAGTCCCCTTTACTCAAGTGGAAAGCAATCTCCATGTTTATAAGTGGAAAAGATTATTTTTACCCTCAATCCTCCACAGCAGTTTCTTTTATTTTTTCCAGAATGCTGAAGAGTGTTACTTCCTATTTTGCTTCTATAAAAGATTAAAAAAAAAAAACCACCCCAGGATTTTAAAAAGTTGTGTATATCTCAGTCTAGTTATACTTCTAAGATCACCAATGTGAAATATTGTGTTCACATAGGTAAAAGTTATTTTTTGAGCTTTCCCGGTGGCTCAGTGTTAAAGAATCACATACCAATGAAGGAGACTATGATTGGATCCCTGGGTCAGGAAAATCCCCTGCAGGAAAAAACGACAACCCCTCTGGTATTCTTGCCTGGAGAATCCCATGGACAGAGGAGCCTGGAGGGCTACAGTCTATGGGGTCACAAGAGTCGGACATGACACTAAACAATAACAACAAAAGTTATTTTACTTCTCAATTAAGAAAAAGTCAGTACTTTATTCAAACTGATGATTAATTCAGATAAGGGTATAGATTTTTTTTTCATGTTATTTTTCTGTGAATGAATACTCAGCTTAAGACTATCACAATATTGAGTTCCTTCTTTGATGTTAGTCACAGGGTTTTAGGTTTAAGAGCAGGTTTTGGTGATCAGCAAAAATTCAATTCTAGGTCTAAATTAATCTCATAAAGCTTAGAGAAAAACATCTATTTTTAGGTTGTCTGAAGGATTCTAATTTATTCTTTGGATCAAGCGTCTAGTTTAAGGAGTGATTAGAGCCCATTTTATTTCTCATGTGCTTTCACACTGGGAAACAGAATAGTCCAGACAAGAAAGCAAAAGTCCTCTCATCCCCTTTATCCTCTTATACAACTCACAATGTCAACAAGAGTAATTTAATAAATTACTGATCTTAAGGTAGAAGTATTAGGTACAAAACCAAACCTCATCTACTGTTTTCCTTTTTATTCATTTATTCACTCAAACTCAGTTTTAAGAATTAATCACATATTTACACACATTTCCTTAGCCTTTTGAAGGTGAAAGTCGCTCAGTTGTGTCTGACTCCTTGTGACCCTATGGACTATACAGATCATGGGATTCTCCAGATCACAATACTGAAGTGGACAGCCTTTGCCTTCTCCAGGGATCTTCCCAACCCAGGGATCAAACCCAGGTCTCCCACATTACAGGCAGATTCTTTACCAACTGAGCCACAAGGGAAGCCCAAGAATACTGGAGTGGGTAGCCTATTCCTTCCCCAGTGGTCCCAATGAAGAAATCAAACCAAGAGCATTGCAGGCAGATTCTTTACTAACTGAGCTATTGGTCTTAGCTGTAGCAAAAACCAGGATGCTTTTATTATCAGAATATTGACTAAAATGAAGTCAGAAAGTGTGATCTCAAGGACTAGAAACTTAGAAAGCTTCTAGAATCTCAGATGGGTAAATTTATATTGGAAAATATATGTGTGCAAATATGACCCGTCCACGTGCTCCAAGTGGGATGTTGTGTTCAGGTGTGGCTGACAGGTGCTGGATGTCTGCAGATATGTGTGTGAGTGAGGTTGGGGAAGCTAGTCTTGAGACAGGTATGCACTGACCTTCATCTACATGATAATTTAGGACATGACATTTGCCTTGGAGTCTTTTCAAAGTGTATCTGAGATGAAAGTTTTTCCTGTGTCAATTCTATCCAGACCTAAAATTTATTTTCTTTATTTTAATTAATGATCATTATACAATGTAATCTACTTGACAATTTATTAGCTCTGGTGAGTGTGCATATTCCTGTCTTCATGTTTCATTTCATTATGTCCACAGTGTACTCAAACTCCATCTACACAAAGTTTTCTCTTGATTGATTGTTGAATTCTATCTGCATTAAATATGAAAGTCAAAGAGACTTCCAATCTCTCCTCCACTAGTCAGGAAAATTAATGATCTTTATTTTATAACTGAAGTATCTAACACTCATATTTAGCCAAACTTTGTTTGATTTATATCATATTTTATGTGATAAAGTGCACCATAGCTATTTTATAGCACAACACAAAAGAGTCATTAAGGAAAGGACACCATCAAAGACTCAAGGACGATGACCAATGTTTTATTGTTTTTAACTCAAGTGAGGAAATATTGGCTGAATTCAGAACAGATCAACTGTGTAGAAAAAATAAACTTTCTACAGTACGTTTAATACCCTGTGAAATACAATGGTGCTGGTGGAATTGATCTTCATAAGGCAATGATTCATCTTTTTCAGGTAAATTTTCATAAATCTGTTATTGTTCACATATATTTTTATAAATAATACATATATTTTATTTATGTATATTTATCTTTATAAATATATATAAATGATAGATTATAAACATTTAGATAAACAATGTTGTTATTGTTCAGTCATTAAGTCATGGTCAACTCTGCAATTCCATGAACTGCAGCACACCAGGCTCCCCTGTCCTTTACCATTTCCTGGAGTTCACGCAAACTCATGTCTATCGAGTTGATGATGCCATCCAACCATCTCTTCCTCTGTCACCCACTTCTCCTGTCCTCAATCTTTCCCAGCATCAGGGGCTTTTCCAATGAGTTGGCTGTATGTTCATAAATATGTATTTATATATAAATAAGTGTTCATAAACATTAATATAAACAGGATAGACATCTAAATTATACACATATATGTGTATTTCCAGTCTTTATGAAGGATATGTTTTATCCAATTGCTGTTGAATAAAGGAGAATCCCCATGATTATAATCATGGGGGGTGGTATCTTAGGGAAAAGACATAAATGCAGACTGTAGAGAAATGGAAAGTTTTTGGATGTAGTTTAGGTGGTTCTTGGAATCACTTAAAATGTATGAAGGGAATAAAGAATATTCTGGTTTACTTGCTGAAATTTGTACTAAACTTTACTAGAAGCTCAAGGGGCTTGGTGACCTGCTGAAGACCCAGCTAACTTTTGGTTAAGGTCTGGTGGTATTTTGTGTATATATATATATATATATATATTTATATATGCATTGTGCATGTGTGTGTGTACCTATTCTCTTTTTGAGTTAAGGTTTTAGATTTAATGTTTGATTACCTAAAGAAGAGACAGAATAACAGAATCAGAATCTAAACTCTTTTAAAGCTAGTGAAATGAAATCGCTCAGCTGTGTCCGACTCTTTGCGATCCCATGGACTGTAATCTACCAGGCTTCTAGGCAAGAATACTGGAGTGGGTTGCCATTTCCTTCTCCAGGGGATCTTCCTGACCCAGGGATTGAATCCAGGTCTCCTGCACTGCAGGCAGATGCTTTACCCTCTGAGCCACCAGGGTTGCTTGGAAAGATTGAAGGCAAAAGGGAGAAAAGGGTGGCAGAGGATGAGATGGTTAGATAGCATCACTGACTCAGTTGACATGAATTTGAGCAAACTCCAGGAGACAGATTCAATAGAATAGAACACTGAAACAAAGCTGACAGTATGTCTCAGGAAATCTACTTGAAAAAGAAAGTTATAATGTTGGAAAAGCCTTTAATATTCAGAAGCTGGATTATATTAGTCTCTGAGCAATTCTGACCATATACTCCTCTAAATAAAAATGTCTCCTGATATATGTATATTTATTTATAAATTATATATGTATCTATAAAATTATACTAAAAGGCCATGTGTGTTATACAACAATAAAAATATGTCATATTTTTGATATGTTCTTTGGTTTAGAATGTTTTATTATCTTTTAAAATCCTGCTCTAAAGTTTACAATGCAGTCTAGTTTTTAAAGCTATTTTTATTTGTTTGTTTGTTTGTTTGTTTTTTTGAAGTCGCTCAGTCGTGTCCGACCCTCAGCGACCCCATGGACTGCAGCCTTCCAGGCTCCTCCGTCCATGGGATTTTCCATGCAAGAGTGCTGGGGTGGATTGCCATTTTGTTTACTATGTACTAGATAGTTGTCACATGCACTGCCATCTTTAGAAGTTCTGATCATAAAGTTAATATATTTTAGTACTTGGCATTGATGGTTCTCAGGCTTTCCGGGAGGTGCTCATGATAAAAAAACTCACTTGTCAATGCAAGAAACATTAAGAGACGTAGGTTCAATCCCTGGATCAAGAAGATACCCTGGAGAAGAAAATGGCAACTCACTTCAGAGTCTTACCTGGAGAATCCCATGGACAGAGGAGCCTGGCCGACTACAGTCCATAGAGTCAAAAAGAGTCGGACACGATGGAAATGCCTTAGCATGAGCATGCATTGATAGTTACGAGTGCTGAAAAAAGATTTCTCTCATTACAGAAGGACCCATGTGGGAGGAATACACCCTTGACTATGATCACTGTATCTGGATGCAAGTTATTATTAACATTCAGCTTAAGAATTTTCTTAATATCCTGATGTCAATGAGTTCTCTTTGAAGCCTGTCACATATTTATAGATTTAATAAATATCTTCAAACTATCTGAAACTCTTCATTTAGAAGAATTTTAAATAGATTAAAATGTTCCATTTACAAGTTTTAAAATTTTGAAGATGTGAAGAGTTTGTTTTATGTGTGTGAAACACATCATTTACCAAGCAAATAATCATATAATGATGGAAACATTTCTAAATCTCTATAATTAAGATGTTTCTCCATATCATAACTTTCTCTCAAAAGCAGCAATTTTCTCAGTGTTAAAATGTCATCGTCACCCAGAAAGGACTAACTTGGTGTTATAATTTTCAGTGACAGCTACGTGCATGGCATTCCTTTAAGTTCCATTTGTTATCACAGAAAAGAGCAGCTAATTAAGTCACTTGTTTTCTTTTTGCTTAAAATAATCAGAAATTGTTTATGTTTAATACATGTTTAAGAAAAAAGCAACAGTGAAAACGTATGTGGTCTAATGATTTCTGTAGTCAACCCTACAAATTCAAGGCTTTATATAATCCATACTTTAACTTACATGGTCAAAGCAGACTTCAGTAGCCTGTAAGTCAGTGAAAGGCTGACTCCATCTTGAGGGAATCCTCACTTCTCCTTCTGGTTATTCCCTTCAAGTATGAAACGTGGAGGTTTCTGATCTGTAGACTTCAGGCTCCCTGGACCCTGGTCTTTATGCATCAACTATGTTTGTCTTTAGTTACGCTCTTTTCTTTATTCTTCTCTATCCATTGGATGGAGTCCAAACTCTTTTAACTTTTAGTTTGTGTTCTTTAAACTATCAACCTCAATCACAGTGTCCACCTACGCCTTCCTCCCCTCCTCCTCTCCTTCTCAGCAGTCTCTCCTCTCAAGGTACCTAAGATGTGTTTACATTGCTCATACAGATTCAGGGACACTCTAAAAGTGAAGTGTTATTATTTTGATCTTAAAACTTAGAGTTGCAGGAATTTCAAATGCCAACAAATTGAGGTTTTCAATATTAAAGCACACAAAAATATCATAATCACCATTCTCATTTTAGATGACAAGAAGGATATATTTAATTCAAATGTTTGTGTAAGAAAAATTGAGCTTTGTGGTTCACAGCGCTTGTTCTCTGGGGTTACCTGACTTTGGGTCTGAGTCTTTGGGGCCGCTGTGCCTCTCCCTGCCTTCAGCCTTTGAAACCCCATGAATTATAGAAAACGGAAGGAAATGGAAATGAGGCTTGTCTGCTTGCTGTGCAAATAATTCTGCCTGGATGAGCTTCATTGACTACCTCCCCCACCCCAGTCCCTGGAAATGCCAGCTCCTACTTGCAAATTCATTTCAGTGCTTTGATCTTGAAGTATGTCTCCTCTTTGGTTTCTCCTTTGAACTAGTTGTCACATCTAATCAGTTTTCTTGTTAATAACTAGTTTAATAAGTTATTGAACATGTGTTAGTTTTACATCTATTTGAGACTTATTATTTTACCATTTAAAATTATCCTTCGACAGTAAAATTATACAGAGGTAACCCTATTTTAAAAAACTTTTGTAATGATACAGTTAGAAGAAACATGAGAGATTTGTTTAATCTTCCTTCAGATGAATAAACTCAGACATATTTTAATTGGTATGTCCACCTTTCCCTCACTAGTTAATACCATAAATGCAACTGAATGCAGATTCCTTGACTAGAGCCTCAAATCCAGTGTTTTCCCCTTAACTGTTAAAAAAATTTTTATTAAGAAATTATTTAATGAGTCTGCCTAAAGTTTTTAGAAGAGTAAGATAAAGTGACAATTTATGAAATAAAAACATGTTGACTTAAAAAATGCATGACATGAAAGTTCTGAGTTAAGTGTTATTTGAAGCAAAATGAGGACTGCAGCCTGGGAAACCACCTCATTTAGCTCTGAAAGACTGCTCCTAACAAGTAAGAGGAAGGTTAGTACATTCATGATTTTGATGAGGGGGGAGTACTTGAGTACTTGCAATCAAGCACTTTTTTTTTTTTTTCCAGAAGGTTTCTGCTAGTCACAAGGAGTAGGTGTCACCATGAAGGATTTTAGTGCTTTTAGATATGAAAAGATAGGAAAGTTGGGCTCATCAGCTCCTGAAGATATCTAAGTATCTGAAGACCTGTCCTGCCACCTTTCCCAGAGAACAGGGTGCCTCATTTCTGCTCGTGACCTGAACTCCTTTCAGTGGGTGCTGAAGGTCAGCAGCTTCAGTAGCACATGGTTTAGTCCTTATAGAAGTAGATGGCAAGTGCCAATGGCAAGTGCCAATTTGTGGTTGACAGACATTAATAGAAAGTGGAAAGTAAGCTATTCTTTACTTAACTATTTTAATTTTCAGTGAACATTTCCCCCAAAGGAGCCAGGACCGCAGAATTGTTCTTATCACACATGGCAGCTACACAAAGAATATGATTATACGTCACAAGATATACTTTGTAAATTCTATCTGAAAACGTAGTATGTTCACAAAAGGAGACAGACTAACAAAAATATGATAATATTTTAGCATCACTGAAGCATCTGCTTAAAATTTTGTGGATCATGTTGATGAATAATTTGTGTACAGGAGGAAAATTAGATGGCCTTCATCCCCTTTCCTCTAGCTATTAGCTGTGCAATCTTATATTAGTTATAAGGGAAACATCTTGTTCTTTAATGGAAAGCTGTGTGCTATTTATCTTACACTCCTCAGGGTGATCAGATTCTAGCCTTGTTTATAGCCTTTGAGTGATTTTACAGCCCTCTGCACATTGCAGGTAATTTACAGGTGTGCACGTTCTCTCCTGTCAAGCAGTGATTTTAATTGATTTTGTCAGGGAGGAAGAACTTTTTTTCTACTTGTCTAGGTTCTTCTGGCTGGCCTAAGAATTAAATTGACATGAAAGAGACTAATAGGAGAAAATCAATTAGAAGCTTAATAATAACATGAATACATGCGGGACACCTAGGAAAACCGAGTCACTCATCAAAATGGTGGAAATCTTCACCTTAGATTCCATCTTCAGCTCAAGACAAAAGGGATGCTGGAGGTAGTCGTTTGGGACTCCAAGGTGGAGGGAAGGCAAATGACAAGGAAATGGAGAAGCAAACTTTTGGTAAATGAGTGTTTATTGGGCCAGAGAAAAGGGAACCCGAGAGGGACTGTGACTACCAAACTTCGCTGGGTTCCACCGTGTCTCCACACCTGGCCCTTACATGCTTATCTGTGTGACAGCACCTTCCGGGGTCAAGTCCTCCTCTACATTTTTCAGGCACCTGGGGGAAGGTGAAAGGTTGTTTCTGAGTCTTTTGGGTCTTGAAAATTTTCAGCCTAAATTAATTCTCAGGCCAAATAGACACGTTTTGGGGTAGCAAATTTTATTCCCCTATGAATTTCTCCACTTGAGGAAGACCAATTTTGTCCATTTTGCAATTTGTACCAGCATCACGTTGTTCCAAATGAATTTGTGTGTTCTTTTTACTTTTCCTTCAAATAGGCTATAGGTTCCCTCATGTCATATGAATAAATACATTCCTTAAAATATGCATGCTTTTATATTTTATATGAATCATGATTTTACTTTATTCTGAAAATTTTCTTTAACAGTTATTTACTTTATCAGGGTTTTGGAACTATTGAGATAAATTAAACATCACAGGGCCTTGGCACATAATGTGTTTTGTGTTTCTGGCATATGCCATATGATAGTTAATGTTTCCCTCATAACAAACTGGAGGTGTCTAATATTTACCTGCTAATGATAATCAGTAGATATGCCTTTCATGAGTGAGCATTGGGTAACATGAGATTTGTACATCACATTCTCTCTCAGCAGATCAGTTTATCAAATGGATTTTATACACTGTTCCTTTCCACTAGCTTTGAGTTATGTGTTGTCAATTTTAACAGTAAGCTCTCTCTTTAATTATTAGAGCAGGCAGTAAAATATAATGCAAGTAAACTGTCTAGTCAAAGTGTATGGATATGAGAGTTGGACTATAAAGAAAGCTGAGCACAGAAGAATTGATGCTTTTGAACTGTGGTGTTGGAGAAGACTCTTGAGAGTCCCTTGGACAGCAAAGAGATTAAATCAGTCCATCCTAAAGGAAATCAGTCCTGAATATTCATTGGAAGGCCTGATGCTGAAGCTGAAACTCCAACACTTTGGCTACCTGATGCAAAGAACTGACTCATTGGAAAAGACCCTGATGCTGGGAAAGACTGAAGGCAGGAGGAGAAGGGGATAACAAAGGATGAGATGGTTGGATGGCATCACCGACTTGATGGACGTGAGTTTGAGCAACCTCTGGGAGTTGGTGATGAACAGGGAAGCCTGACGTGCTGCAGTCCATGGGGTTGCAAAGAGATGGACATGACTGAACGACTGAACTGAAAGTCCATATTCTTTTAAAAAGCACAAGTTCAGCAGAAAAGGCTTTCCATGGCATGCCTTAAGTTTGTAGACTTTGGATCTGTGGACCTCAGAGGTTAAAAACACTAAGCTTTAAACTGATTTCAAAGCATCGAACAATTCCAGGAGGTGATGGTTTTCAAAGCTCCTCATGTGTTTTCCATGGTCAGTCCTTTGACTCTGTCAATTTGGGGAAAGCAACACTAAAAATTTACAATGACAACAAGAAAACAAAATACTTTGCAATGCCCTTTCATGACCACGGAACATTAGAGCATTTCTTTCATTCTTCTCCACTCTAGAAAATTTTTGTAAGGTTTACTTTCTTCCCAAATGTTATTGATAATCACCCAGGTCCATTTTGTGTCATGAATATTTCCCTTGATGCCTACAAAATGTTTCCTTCTTAAGCTTGCCTGATGTTTCTGCATTCCATTATCATGTTCAGCAATTTAAAGGAAAAATATTTCTTCTTAAATTGAAAACCAGTGATAAGAAAAGATAATGGTTTATTCAGAAATGTCGAGAAGTCCTCCAGATATCATTCACAGTCTCAAGTCATAAAGAGAGAAACAAAATTAAATTTATACTAACATCAAATACATACATAGACCAATAATTGCACTAAGTTATAAAAAGGGGGGGGGGCTGGGAGGAAGGCTCAAGAGAGAGGACACATATGTATTCAAATGACTGATTCATATTGTTGTACAGTAGAAACCCACATAACATTGTAAAGCAATTGTCCTCCAATTAAAAATAAATTTTAAAAAAAGTTATAAAAGAAGGCCATGAAAGAGATTCCAAGAGCTGCTATTAGAACAAAGTGGGGGTGGGTAACCCAACAAGGAAGACCCCTGTATAGATGGGAGGCAGGTGGGGGCAGGTCTTGATCAGGACTGGGAAAATCATTCAAGAATGGGGTGAGGGCACAGAGCTACGGGCTGGGGTGGAGACTGAAGCAGAAGTTGCCACGAATGCTCCTAACATCACATGCACAGGGTGCAGAAAGTTGTTTAAAAAAAGCTGTATGAGTTTTGAATCATCAAACACTTTCTGGAGAATGAAATTCAAGGTTGAGACAGGTGATCAACTGGAAGGATCACTAAGTGGTAGGTTTCACAAGCCCTCAGCCCCTTTTCCCCATAGAGTGGAGGTGGGTCTTCTGGATGGGCAGGGGGCGCTGCAGTCAGGGGAGGACTGTGGGTGACTCCTCCTCAGAGACTGGAAGCCAGACAAGTCAGGGGAGGAAGATTTGGGAGAGTCTGACTCAAGGTTCCTGACAAGGTACCTGTGAAGCCGAATCTGGCCTTTGTGCTCTGGCACCAAATTGAATCTTGGACAGAGTTTTGGGGGAAGTAGAAAAGATTAGCTTTAGTCCTTTTCCAGGCAAACGGGACCACAGTGAGCTCATGCCCTCAGACTCTTTGTCCCATCCCGGAGAAGACAGTGAGAAGTTTTCTATTAATTGTTCAAGGAGAGCATGGTCAGTCGGTGGACATTCTTGTCATGGGTTGGTGGGGAGGTAACTGGGAATCAGCATCATCAACCTTCTGGTTCCAATTGGTCTGGTATCTACATGCTTGTGTGCTGTGTCGTGCTAAGTCACTCAATCATAGCCCGTCAGGCTCCTCTATCAGTGGGATTCCCCAGGCAAGAATATTGGAGTGGGTTGCCGTGCCTTCCTCCAGGGGATCTTCCCGACACAACGATCTTCCAGACCCAGGGACACCCGCATTACTTGTGGGCAGAGAGCAATTAACTTCTCCAACCAGGTAAGGATTCCAGTATCTGCAAACCAGCTCAAAGATAGTGTAATGCATGTCTCTTGAGGTGGAACCAGGATATTGCCTCAAGGTTACATGATTGTTTCTTGACTGCTCCTCCCTTGTCTCTTCATCCCCTCTCTTCCCTAATTAGTGACCATTTGAATCAGCTCCTTGGAACTCAGAGCAAGTCTTAGGGGCTGAATGCACCCTCTTTCCTGAAAAGGTTTTTTTTGCCCAGAAACTCCACTTGGTCCTGCTTGATTTCAGGACTGATGGTGGTGTGTGTGTGTGTGTGTGTGTGTGTGTGTGTGTGTGTGTGTNATTTGAATCAGCTCCTTGGAACTCAGAGCAAGTCTTAGGGGCTGAATGCACCCTCTTTCCTGAAAAGGTTTTTTTTTGCCCAGAAACTCCACTAGGTCCTGCTTGATTTCAGGACTGATGGTGGTGTGTGTGTGTGTGGGTGTGTGTGTGTGTGTGTGTGTGTATGTGTGTGAGAGAGAGAGAGAGAGAGAGAGAGAGAGAGAGAGAGAAGGTCCCCTACTTTTCTGAGAATAAAGAAAAGGACAGAAGAATTTTTGGGGACCCCAAAGGACCATCCCAGTGGAGATGTCCCCAAAGACCTTGGATTTAAATTCTAAAGATGGTGCCTGGAACTGTGGGTTTATGCGTCATCACCAGGCTGTCATTTATTAAACCCAAAGATTTGATGAGAATCTGTAATTCTGAAGAAGGAATGCACGTTCCAAAATCTAATGCCCAAAGTTAGACCTTTCCTTCAGAAGAAATGTCATTCAGCCAACTCATTTAAAATTCAACTTAAAAAGTTTTGTTGAGTTAACCACCCATTTAGTGAAAAACTTTGTCACTATTGTTGCAAAACCTTTAAGATTAGATTATTCACATTTTAATACAAGGTTAGTAATAAAGTTTGCACTCAGTGCACTCGTCAATTACAGTGACCGTTAAACTTGCGCAAGTCGAGCTATTAAAACTCCTTGAAAATCGAGAGACAAAAAGAACACCTTGTCCACTGGGGGCTGTTGAACTTTTTTATGTGCTTCAGGTAGCCCCCCGTGGAGACTCTTATTGAAATGCCATAAAAATGTTCCATGTGAAAGACTGTAATTTTCCTGGTGGTTAGAAAATAATTGTGTGTGTGACAAATATTTTTCCTGCCATGGTACATAGAATGGTTTTATTTTACTCCTGACAGTAACCTAAGTAATAATACTGGGATGACAGAGTCTTAATTCTGAAGATTCGGTTTTTAAAAAATTTTATGTTGAGATAAATGTCAGTAATTTATATTTTTCCTGAATTGAATCTGCATTAAGGAAAGCCATTTTCACAGTAAGCACCTGTACTTAATGATGTGGGTGATTATAGTAAATTATTTGTGAAATGGGTTTGTCGTTTTTCTTCCTGTAATTTTTTTCTGTAATTAATTCCCCAATCTGTTGAAGCTTTGGGTAATGATTTCTGTCAGGTGTTGGTAATCAACTTGCTGCACATCTTTGAGGACAGACAACTGATTTTCACTTTAGGTTTATAGCAGTGCCTCTCTAATAATTTGAAATGTTGTTATATTTCATAAACATTTGTTAGACATTTAATGTCTTCTCAGAGGTATGTTGCAGTAGCTTGTAGAACTGCTCCCATTCCAGAGTCAAGAGAACTGAGAACACGGTCCTGGCAAAGCCCACTTTCTTTCGCATACTTAGGGCTCTTCTTGTGCTCAGATATGCCATTTAATCTGCTCTCTTGGGGGCTGACACACTCCATTGACGTGTCCTCCTAAGGAAGAGACAAAGCACAGGGTCACTCCCCGTTAAAAGAAAGACGTTGGGAGTGGTCAATGTGAGCAAGATGATGGAACAGGAAGCCACCCACCCGGACTCCCATGACTTCGTGACAAACAACAAGCATCCAAATGAACTTATTTACAGAACAGAAACAGTCATAGATCTAGAAAACAACCATGCTTACCAAAGAGGAAAGGTGGGGGGTAATAAATTAGGAGTTTAGGGTTAATATATACATACTACTGTATTTAAAATAGATAAACAATAAGGCCCTACTGTGGGCCTGTGTGATAGTAGTAGCATAAGAAACTATACTCAGTATCCTTAAAATAACTTATAAGTATTAATAAGTTATAATAACTTATAAGTATTTATAATTTATAAGTATCCCTTATAAGTAATAACATATAAGGGAAAAAAATCTGAAAAAGAATATATATGCATGTACTCAGCTGTGGATGTAACTGGTGATAGAAGCAAGATCCGATGCTGTAAAGAGCAATATTGCATAGGAACCTGGAATGTCAGGTCCATGAATCAAGGCAAATTGGAAGTGGACAAACAAGAGATGGCAAGAGTGAATGTCGACATTCTAGGAATCAGCGAACTAAAATTGACTGGAATGGTTGACTTTAACTCAGATGACCATTATATCTACTACTGTGGGCAGGAATCCCTCAGAAGAAATGGAGTAGCCATCATGGTCAACAAAAGAGTCTGAAATGCAGTACTTGGATGCAATTTCGAAAACGACAGAATGATCTCTGTTCGTCTCTAAGGCAAACCATTCAATATCATGGTAATCCAAATCTATGCCCCAACTAGTAACGCTGAAGAAGCTGAGTTGAACGGCTCTATGAAGACCTACAAGACCTTTTAGAACTAACACCCCAAAAAGATGTCCTTTTCATTCTAGGGGACTGGAATGCAAAAGTAGGAAGTCAAGAAACACCTGGAGTAACAGGCAAATTTGGCCTTGGAATGCGGAATGAAGCAGGGCAAAGACTAATAGNTTTCATTTTAGGGGACTGGAATGCAAAAGTAGGAAGTCAAGAAACACCTGGAGTAACAGGCAAATTTGGCCTTGGAATGCGGAATGAAGCAGGGCAAAGACTAATAGAGTTTTGTCATGAAAATGCACTGGTCATAGCAAACACCCTCTACCAACAACACAAAAGAAGACTGTACACATGGACATCACCAGATGGTCAACAGCGAAATCAGATTGCTTATATTATTTGCAGCCAAAAATGGAGAAGCTCTATACAGTCAACAAAAGCAAGACCAGGAGCTAACTGTAGCTCAGATCATGAACTCCTTATTACCAAATTCAGACTTAAATTGAAGAAAGTAGGGAAAACCACTAGACCATTCAGGTATGACCTAAATCAAATCCCTTATGATTATACAGCAGAAGTGAGAAATAGATTTAAGGGACTAGATTTGATAGATAGAGTGCCTGATGAACTATGGAATGAAAGTTCGTGACATTGTACAGGAGACAGGGATCAAGACCATCCCCATGGAAAAGAAATGCAAAAAAGCAAAATGGCTGTCTGGGGAGGCCTTACAAATAGCTGTGAAAAGAAGAGAGGCAAAAAGCAAAGGAGAAAAGGAAAGATATAAGCATCTGAATGCAGAGTTCCAAAGAATAGCAAGGAGAGATAAGAAAGCCTCCTTCAGCATCAATGCAAAGAAATAGAGGAAAACAACAGAATGGGAAAGACTAGAGATCTCTTCAAGAAAATTAGAGATACCAAGGGAATATTTCATGCAAAGATGGGCTCGATAAAGGACAGAAATGGTATGGACCTAACAGAAGCAGAAGATATTAAGAAGAGGTGGCAAGAATACA
>SJYV01010156.1:97713-134918 GCA_006410875.1 Neotragus pygmaeus | reverse complement strand
ACGCTTACTCCTTGGAAGAAAAGTTATGACCAACCTAGATAGCATATTCAAAAGCAGAGACATTATTTTGCCCACTAAGGTCCATCTAGTGAAGGCTATGGTTTTTCCAGTAGTCATGTATGGATGTGAGAGTTGGACTGTGAAGAAAGCTGAGCGCCAAAGAATTGATGCTTTTTGAACTGTGGAGAAGACTCTTGAGAGTCCCTTGGACTGCAAGGAGATCCAACCAGTCCATTCTGAAGGAGATCAACCCTGGAATTTCTTTGGAAGGAATGATGCTAAAGCTGAAACTCCAATACTTAGGCCACCTCATGCAAACAGTTGACTCATTGGAAAAGACTCTGATGCTGGGAGGGATTGGGGGCAGGAGGAGAAGGGGATGACAGAGGATGAGATGGCTGGATGGCATCACTGACTCAATGGATGTGAGTCTGAGTGAACTCCGGGAGTTGGTGATGGACAGGAGGCCTGGCATGCTGCAAATCATGGGGTCGCAAAGAGTCGGACAGGACCGAGCGACTGAACTGAACTGATATAACTGAATCACTTAGCTATACATCTAAACACAACATTATAAATCAACTATGTTGTTGTTCAGTTGCTAAGTTTTGTCCGACTCTTTGTAGCCCCATGGACTGCAGCATGCCAGGTTCCTCTGTCCTCCACTATCTCTCAGAGTTTGCTCAATTCATATCCAATGAGTCGGTGATGCCATTCAGCCATTTCATCCTGTTCCACTCCCTTTTCCTTTTTTCTTCAATCTTTCTCAGCATCAGGGTCTTTTCCAGAGTCAGATCTTCAAATCAGGTGGCCAGAGTATTGGAGCTTCAGCTTCAGCATCAGTCCTTCCAATGAAGATTCAGCGTTGATTTCTTTTAGGATTGACTAGTTTGATCTCCATGCTGTTCAAGGGACTAAGAGTCTTCCCCAGCACTATAATTCAAAAGCATCAATTTTTCAGCGCTCAGCCTTCTTTATGGTTCAACTCTCACATACATGACTACTGGAAAAACTATAGCTTTGACCATATGGACTTTTGTTGACAAAGTAATGTCTCTACTTTTTAATATGCTGTCTAGGTTTGTCATAGCTTTCCTTCCAAGGGGCAAACATCTTTTAATTTCATGGTACAGTCACCATCCACAGTGATTTTGGAGCCTAAGAAAATAAAATCTGTGAGTACTTCAATATAAAATAAAAACTTTAAAAAATGACAACCAACAGCTTTAATGAGAACTCCAGAAATAAGTTAGGAATTCGCGATGCTCCAGCGACAGTCACAAAGGTGCAGAAATGTGTCGTATTTCACAACGAACATCCCTCCCTAGGCTAGCATGGTTCAGCACAATCTGGAGGAAACAGCCAACTCCTCGCTTCTCCCCTCAGGCCCAGGACTGGGAGGCACATCCACAGGTTTGTGCAGGGGCTGATTCTGTGCTCTGAGAGCCAGCGTGTTTTGAAAGCCCAGGGGCCCTGAGAACAAGGAGATCTTGCTAGACTGAGGCAGTTTCTAAGAAGCTAAAGCACTGCAGATAGACCCCAGAAAGAGCAAGTGGTTCAGAGCTCCCAACAGAACAAACAAGCAGCAAATCTGGACAATCAGGAACCTGCAAGCACAGGCGCTGGGGAGGCATGTCCTCAGGAGGGTCCCCAGCGTTCCCAGCCAGGCTGACTCATGAAAATCTTCCCTGTACAAAGAAATCTTGAAGACTAGGAGAGGTGACTGTTTTTCAAATGCCCAAATCCTAGAATAACAAGAAATATGAAGAGACAGGAAATCATGGTCCCATCAAAGGAACAAGACCAATCTCCAGAAAATGATGCTACAAAAATGGAAATCTTTGAATTACCTGACAAAGAATTCAAAATAATTGTTGAGAATTTCCTGGTGGTCCAGGGGTTAGGACTCGACACTGTCACCGACAGGTCCCAGATTCAATCCTTGGTTGGATCAGTCTAAGATCTTGCAAGCTTTGGGGCAAGGTCAAAAAAAATTTTTAAACTAAAAAAAAACCCAAAACTGTCTTAAACTCAGTTAGCTACACATTAACACTGGCTAAGCTTTCTTCTTAATTGTGCTAAAACCAGTTCTGAATACACACTTCTAACCTCTTGACTGGCAAGGCATTTTGGATTCATAGGAAATTCTTTGAAGACTTTGAGTGGATTTTAATGTCACACCACAAAGAGATAATAAGGTGATCTAAAACTTTATGTGTTGCCTTATGCACATTTAATTTAACTGGGTCAGTATAGAGTCTAATTTATCCCTTTTAGCTATCCTTACTCATCAGTTTAATAAGACAAGTATCAAGTGTCCTTATATACCAACAGAACATCAAGTTAGTTTTTTTCCGCAAGTCCATGGTATTAAGTGCAACTCCATTGAAATTACAAAATGAAAAATTCCTTTTGCACAAAATCTTTACAACAAAGATTTATTTACAACAAAAAACTACTCTGAGTTATTATTTGGTATTAATATAGCAGTAGATTTATATATATATAAATAGCTGATTTAATATAAATTGCAATCACAGTCACAGAATAGAAAATGTAATGGAACAGTTTATTTGTTGGGCAAAGGTGCTCTTGCCATCAGATTTTTTCTCTAAATATATTAGCTTCTCTCATTTCTTGCTGCTGCTGCTGCTAAGTCACTTCAGTCGTGTCCAACTCTGTGCGATCCCATCGACAGCAGCCTACCAGGCTCCCCCGTCCCTGGGATTCTCCAGGCAAGAACACTGGAGTGGGTTGCCATTTCCTTCTCCAATGCATGAAAGTGAAGTCGCTCGGTCATGTCCTACTCCCAGCGACCCTATGGACTGCAGCCCACCAGGCTCCTCCGTCCATGGGATTTTCCATGCAAGAGTACTGGAGTAGGGGGCCATTGCCTTCTCTGTCTTTTATTTCTTCAGTTTAGTTCAGCTGCTCAGTCATGTCTGACTCTTTGCGACCCCATGAATCACAGCACGCCAGGCCTCCCTGTCCATCACCAACTCCCAGAGTTCCCTCAGACTCACGTCCATCGAGTCAGTGATGCCATCCAGCCATCTCATCCTCTGTCGTCCCCTTCTCCTCCTGTCCCCAATCCCTCCCAGCATCAGAGTCTTTTCCAATGAGTCAACTCTTCCCATGAGGTGGCCAAAGTACATGATAATGCCTTTTTGATACTATCATTCACTTGCACAACAACTACATGAAAATACAACTAATTAGCATTTGTACCACAACGTTTGCTCATTTACAGGTAAAATTTGAACTTTCTGAAGCAGTGATGCCTCACTATTGCCTGCTTTCTTGTTTACTGACTGTCACCTCTCCATCAACGTTTTCAACCTTAACAGTCACAATTCCACGTGTGTATGAGTTTATGAGGTAGATACACAACCCCTATCTGACATACTTCACTCAGCCTCAGCTATTTGTGGGTAGAATTACATTCATATTTCAAGTAACTTTTGTACCCAAGACTCCCCTAGATTTTCTCTGGTTTGCAGGTAACACCAGTTTGTACGGCCACAGCCTCTCCAGGGGGACCTGGGCCTGGGGCTCATGCTCCCCAAGATATGAGGCTCGTGGCTCTGGCCAGTGACCTGGGCACTTTGGACCACTGCTTCGTTTCCAAGCCCCGTAAGTTCTGTCTGTCACTCTGGTGTGTCCTACAGGCAGGCTGCTTCCACTCTCATTCTCATTGGGCGGTCAGGGCAGTGGTCCTAGAGGGCCAGTGGGGGTTGCTCTGCTCCTTGTCCTGTTGGGTCAGCTTCTAACAGGACTGTTGGAACCTTGATGGAACAACTATTGCATTACTGCTTGTTGAGCCTTTTCCTTGCAGTACATGATTCTGAACCAGCTGTGCTCTGGGAGCCTCTCTCCTGGGCTGTCTCTTCCTGAACAGGAATCATTTGTTCATCTGCTCAGCTTTCTGGAATGTTCATACACATACGACACAAGTGTAAACATGCTAGGACCCGCTGAGCACCTACCTGTGTGTATTTAAAGGCAGATTACCTGGGCTTTCTTCCTTGTCTCTTCACCATGATACTCATCCCCTCTGTTCTCTGGAAAAAAAAAAAAAGAAGAAGAAGAAAAGAAAGAAACAGACACAGAGACATAAACCATTGGAATAGCAACATACAAAAATGCAGAACACTGTAAGTTGCCACGAACATTTTCAAACATAGCAGCGTGTTCTGAGGACTCTAATCAACCCTTTTCCTATAATCTGATCACCTCTAACTATTCCACCAGCTGGATCCACATCACAGTTATCTGACTGGAAATTTATTTTCAATATGAAAGGAAATAGGAAGTTTTTTTCCCTAGGAAGACAACACATGCTGTAAACTCTATGGTTCTGATTGGATGATGGTATATCTACCCATGGTCAGTGTAGCATAGTCTTGAACATGCTGCTGGCATCCTGGCAGTGCTTTCTCAAGCTGAGCTGTGGCAGAGAGAGAGTGGGTTTAGCAAATGGTGTACCCACTCTTAAAACATCTGTATAACCAAACCTCAATGCAAAGGCGGAGGAGACTGGAATCCTTGAGCATCAGTGGACAAGCTTCTGGCCTCCACACTTTGCCATCACAGTCATCACACAACTTGGGAGCCTGTAGCTCTCAATTCAATCATCTCTCCCCTCCCAACAGCGTCTCTAGATCCTTTTACGGAAAAGGAAAGGTGACTCAGTGACTAGTCCGAAGTGTAAGATACACAGAGCTTACCCAAATGAGAAAAGTGGAGGTTGTCAACCACTGGCTCATGCATTTTAGCAGTGAGGGACATTTCAGGTGGACACAGGGTGGCTCATGTCCTCTGACCCCCAACTAGAGGCTGGGGGGAGGCAAACTAGAAGTGGTAACCAGGAGACACCCTATACCATTGGTCGAGGGACCTCAGTTGTTTTTCTCAGGTTGACTCAGGAGTTGGAAGAGGGGCAAAACCAGAGAAACTAGCAGTTACTTACTAGTAAGTCCTGACCATTGTGGGCACACCACTCAGAAGGTTGTGGTGGGCTTGCAGCAAATGTTGTGGGTCCGAGCGGCTCTCTCATAACTCTATGCTGGTCTTTCTCCATTGTTGTGTTCAGCTTCTCTGTGTGTGTCACTTGCTTTCACTGACTGATGATATTACGTGTCTTTGAATTACTGTAGAATGGAGGAGAACCTCTATATCGACTCATGACAACCACAATCAGTGATTAAGATTCAAGAACAGCTTTTAAAAGCATAATTTATCTTTACATAAATTCCTTAACAAGAGACAGTTCTGGCAGCCACTGGCATATAGACTTATGTTGATCTATTTCTTGGCACAAGCAGATGTTTTTAATTCCTCATCTCCATTTTTTGGGTCTAGGCACAGAGAAATTTCCATTTCATATTTCACAGTTAGTAGCAAACCTTCACAAGGAAAAATCTACAAATATTCTCTGTGGTAAAAATATACAGACATACAAACACATGTATTCATATACACATATTTATATACATAGATACACACATATATACAATCAGATCGATGACGATCAGCCATACAGATGTTCCTAATTGTTCATCCATCTTGAGTTTGGACAATGACATGGGTCAGCTGAAACAGATTGCATGAACATGAAACAGTCCATTTGTAGTAAAAACATGTCTTATGTTTTCTTATGTGTAGAATTTTTCTTATGTGTAGAAATTATCTTTCATAAGATAAATTCATTGCCTTCAGTTAAAAAAGCAACATGAACATCCAGAATCTAAGGTTATGGTTTTATCTTACAAAGTCCCCTCCCTCACTGTGTTCCACCGGCTGTTTTCTTGATCCACATTCCTCACTTCACCCGCTGGACCGTTTCTGTTGTCACTGTTTTTTTCAGCTTGCAGTCTCTCCTACTAGGGCTTTCTCTGGTTCCTCTCAAAAGCCACCTCCTTGGAGAGGTCTTTCCTGCCCACTTTCTCCAGGGAGCCCCCTGACTCTACCTGCTCCCCGTCCCAGCTGCTTAGTATCTCATCACAATGCTGCTTTCTTCACAACTGTATGTACAACCTGTACCAATGGCCTTTGCTTACTGCTTACCATTTTTGTGCCGATGGCAGGTAAACAAGCATCAGACAACAAGGGTCATGTGTCCTTCCCCAGTAGACCCGGAGCTGGGCACAAGGAAGCTGTTAATTAGTATTGTTGGAAAGAAAGAAGGAAGGAAGGAAGGAAGCATGGAGGGAGGGAGAGAGGGAGGAAGAAAAGGAGGGGGAAGGAGAAATGGCAAGAAGGAAGGGAGTAGGGGGCAGGGCATGGCTTCCCTGTGCAGCCAGTTTGGCAAAGTCATGCTGTGTTTTCACATCTCTCAGGCACCTTTCTTTCCTCATTTGTTTCATCCTACTTTTATCTAGTCCTTCAGCAGCTTAAATGCTCAGAGCAAACTAATTCATTCAGATACAGATGATTTCCAGTTTTCTATGCCGTAACACAGGAAAAGAAAACGAAGGGCTATTCCTCCAAATGAGTAAAGTTTTAGGTTGGATCGTTGAGCCTCCTTGCCCCAGTGTGTGTGGCAAAATTAGTCTCTTTCCTTATTGAAATCCTTCCTAGATGCAGCTTCTGGTGAGGAGGTGGTGGGGCAAACCTGGGGGTTCATCTCAATGTGGTGGATGGAGATAAAGGGAACTTTAATTAAGCTTAAAATACACCTCCCATTGTCCTTGGCCAATGTAGAGGAAATCTATATCCATTACTGCATACCAGCAATTAGCTTTCTAGAAGGTCTTATTGCTTTGGGCAATGGAATGTGTTGTACAGCTAACACAGCAACCAGCCTGTTGGTTTTTTCAGGAAAGCCCTGTGATGTCCCAGAAATTCAGTTCAGTTACTCACTCAGTCACGTCTGATTCTTGGTGACCTTATAGACTACAGCATGCCAGTCTTCCCTATCCATCACCAAGTCCCAGAGCTTGCTCAAACTCATGTCCATCAAGTTGGTGAAGCCATCCAACCACCTCATCCTCTGTCATCCCTTTCTCCTCCTGCCTTCAATCTTTTCCAGCATCAGGGTCTTTTCCAATGAGTCATTCTTCACATCAGGTAGCCAGAGTATTGGATTTTCAGCTTCAGCATCAGTTCTTCCAATGAATATTCAGGACTTATTTCCTTTAGGATTGACTGGTTTGACCTCCTTGCAGTCCAAGTGACTCTCAAGAGTCTTCTCCAACACCACAGTTCAAAAGCACCCGTTCTTTATGGTCCAAATCTCACATCCATACATGACTACTGGACAAACCACAGCTTTGACTAGATGGACCTTCCTGGAGACAGGAAAGGCTACCCACTCCAGTATTCTGTCCTGGAGAGTGCATGGAGTTCCAAAGAGTCGGACACGACTGAGCAACTTTCATTTTGGCAGAGTTATGGCTCTGCTTTTTGATATGCTGTCTAGGTTGGTCATAGCTTTTCTTCCAAGGAGCAAGCGTCTTTTAGTTTCATGGCCGCGTCACTGTCCAGAGTGATTTTGGAGCCCAAGAAAATAAAGTCCGTCACTCCTTCCATTGTTTCCTTATCTATTTGCCATGAAGGGATGAGACTGGATGCCATGATCTTTGTTTCTTGAATGTTGAGTTTTAAACCAGCTTTTTCACTTTCTTTCACTTTCATCAAGAGGCTCTTTGGACCCCAGTCTGGCTCTAGGTGAGTGATCACATCATCATGGTTATCTGGGTCATGAAGATCTTTTTTGTGTAGTTCTTCTGTGTATTCCTGCCATCTTTTCTTAATATCTTCTGCTTCTTTTAGGTCCATGCTGTTTCTGTCTTTATTGTGCCCATCTTTGCATGAAATGTTCCCTTGGTATCTCTAAGTTTCTTAAAGAGATCTCTAAGTCTTTCCTATTCTATTGTTTTCCTTTATTTCTTTGCATTGCTCACTGAGGAAAGCTTTCTTATCTCTCCTTGCCTTTCTTTGGAACCCTGCATTCAGATGGGTATATCTTTCCTTTTCTCTTTTGCCTTTCACTTCTCTTCTTTTCTCAGGTATTTGTAAGGCCTCCTCAGACAACCGTTTTGCCTTTCTGCATGTCTTTTTCTTGGGAATGGTCTTGATCCCTGTCTCCTGTACCATGTCATGAACCTCCATCCATAGTTCCTCAGGCACTCTGTCTATCAGATCTAATCACTTCTATCTATTTGTCACTTCCACTGTATAATCGTAAGGGATTTGATTTAGGTCATATCTGTATGGTATCATGGTTTTCCCTACTTTCTTCAATTTAAGTCTGAATTTTGCAATGAGGAATTCATGATCTGAGCCACAGTCAGCTCCTGGTCTTGTTTCTGCTGACTGTATAGAGCTTCTCCATCCTTGGCTGCAAAGAATATAATCAATCTGATTTCAGTATTGACCATCTGTGATGTCCAACTCTTTGTGGCCCCATGGATTATACAGTCCATGGAATTCTCCATGCCAGAATACTGGACTGGGTAGCTGTTCCCTTCTCCAGGGGATCCTCCTAACCCAGGGACTGAACCCAGGATTCCTGTATTGCAGAGGATTCTTTCCCAGCTGAGCCACCAGGGAAGCCCTTATTGAAGTATGAAGTGTTATTTGCTCAGTTGTGTCTGACTCTTTGCATCCCCATGGACTGTAGCCTGCCAGGCTCCTCTGTCCATGGAGCAAGAGTACTGGAGTGGGTTGCCATGCCCTTCTCCAGAGGATCTTCCTGACGCAGGGAGTGAACCTGGGTCTCCCATATTGCATGCAGATTCTTTACCATCTGAGCCACCAGGGAAGCCCCTTTATTGAAATACGGTTGATTTATAAGGCTATGTTAATTTCTGGTGTACAGCAAAGTGACTTGGTTATATATATACATTCTTTTTCATATTCTTTTCCATTATAGTCTGTCATAGGATATTGAATATAGTTCTCTGTGTTATACAGTAGGACCTTGTTGCTATATGCTAAATACTACA
This sequence comes from Neotragus pygmaeus, assembly GCA_006410875.1. Taxonomy (NCBI): domain Eukaryota; kingdom Metazoa; phylum Chordata; class Mammalia; order Artiodactyla; family Bovidae; genus Neotragus; species Neotragus pygmaeus. Next base: position 125,970 of record SJYV01010156.1, on the reverse strand, counting down.
TTTATTTAGAATCTCATGTAGCTTTAAAGGAATATATGGATTTTAAAAATTTAAAAGTTTTCACGTAACTCCTGCTGACTAAAAAAAGATGCTCAACTTGAGAATTTTGAGTTAAGTTTTATTTGGGGCAAAATGAGGACTGCCACCTGGGAGGCATCATCTCAGATAGCTCTGAAAGACTGCTCCCAAGAGGGCAAGATCAATATATAAGGTTTTAGTGAAGGGGGAGTTCAATATCATGAAGCACTCATTTTACAAAAGGTTTTTTGTTAGTCATGAGGATCTGGTGTTGCCATGAAGGGATTCATTGCTTCTCTAGGTATGAGGAGACGCAAGGACTGAGATCATAAAGTCTGTTCCTAAAAACATCCAACTATCTAAAGACCTGTCCCACCAGATTCCCCGTAGCACAGGGTGCCTCACTCCACCGTGAACTCCCTCAGGGGCTGTTGAAGGTCAGCAGCTACAGCAGCATGCGGTTCAATCTCCATAGAGGCAGATGGCAAATGCCTTAGTTGTTCAGTCATTGGCAGTGTCCTGGGCCAGTGCCCATTTGTAGTCGACACTCCCTTGAACGTTTTTCCTTCTGACTGTCCAAGTAGCAGGTCAGTAAGCTTCCACCAGCTCGGGGCTGGGGGCAGGGCTGAAGAATAGGGACTCCTCTCTCCCCTCTTCCTTACTGTTTTCATATATTTTACTTTAACATATTTTAAAAACCTGACAATATAGTCACTAATTTTTGCTTTAATCATTTGTCTCTTAAAGAAATCTTTGCAAATGAAAAAATTGTATTTACCCATTTCTTTTCATTTTCAGCCTTTAATGCAAATCAGAGTACACATCTGGTGTCATTTTCTTAGTCTGATGAACTTCCTTTAGCTTTTTTTTTTTGCATCTTGTTTGCTGATGAAGATTTTTCTTAGCTTTTATTCAGCTGAAAAGGTCTTTATTTTGCCTTCATCTCTTCAATCAGATGTAGAATTCTCAGTTGACAACTGAAACAAGCAATGAATTTCCACCAGAGACTGAAGAAATGACGTTTGTAGCTACAACCACAGTTTCCCAATTCTTGAAAGTTCTTTTTGGAGCTTTTTCTTTCTCCTTTGAAAATTTTCTCATAACTTCTTATAGAAAATAACTAAACATACATATAGTGTGTATATATATGTATATATATATATATATGCCAACCCTATATATGTATATATACATTGTGATATATAAGAAATAGTAGTTATATGTCCTAACAGAATGTTAGCTAACACGAAGATAGCAAACATACTGCAATATATAAGTGTATCTAATCAACATTTTGTAGANTCACTCTAAGAACTCCTACATCAAAACAAACCCAGAGCCCATTATGGCTCTGCTTGCCAGCTGGGAGAGAGATGACATCACAGTCATCATTCCAGAAAGATCCAGAACCACCCTCAGCTCTACAGCCCACGGTATCCTGTCTGTGGGGAGGTGACCAGGGAGCTGGTAGCAGTGTCTGTCTTCAACATGCTCCGGAGGGCTTTCTGGAGGAGATAGGTTGATAGAGAGGAGGTGTGGCTGAGAGGACCCAGAACAGGAAGTGAGGGCTGTCCAACAGGAGAGAATCTTAGAAAATACCTCGAACTAGGGTCTTCTTTTATAGATGGGGAAATAGGCTCAGCAAGGCAAAGTGAATGCCAGGAGACGTCAGCCAGCCGGACACAGAGAGACTGGAAGGAACTAATCCTTACCAGTAGCTACTGAGCTCCAGCCATGCCGCTAGTCTAGCATGACTTCTCATTTGATCCTCCCAATCACCCTATAAGGTATACATCGTCCCCATATTACAAACAAGAACACCAGAGCCCAAAGGTGCAAGGAACTGGCCTAAGATGACATATCTAAGAAGCGATCAAGCTAGAATCAAGCCCTGGCTGGCCTCAGAATCCCTGCCTGCCACCTAGCCCACCCACTTCCTAGAGCGGGGACTGGAACTCGTGTCTCCTGGTGTCCTGTGACAGGCTCTTTCAATATCACAGGCGTCTCTGGGGTTAATAACTCAGGGGGCACTATTTACACAGATGATTGAGAGGGAGGGGTCTGGTCAGAGACTAGAAGAGGTAGGTAGGCTAGGGGAGGGCTATCTGACTCAGGGTGAGGAAGGAAGAAGCGGGATGCAGGGAGGGAAGAAGCAGCTGGAGGGGCAGGTGGGGGCCGCCTGGGGCCAGATTATTAAGTGGGAAGGGTGTGGAGGACCTGTTTGAGATCTAATTTTGTTTTTGACCACACCTCGGCATGCAAAACTTCCCCCACCAGGGACTGAACCTGCAGCCTTGGCAGTGGAAGTGAGGAGTCTTAACCACTGGACCACCAGGAGAGTCTGAGGAGATCTAATTTTTGCAGAAACATGTGTTGCAGAAAAGAGACTAGTAGGTTACACCATCAGTGATTATTTCTTAGGCTGGACTGGCTTATAGAAGCTGTTATCTCCTTTGAACCGACCTGAACCCTGATTTTTTTCCCATACCATACATATAACTCAGTGGAGCAATGAGAAGAACTTGGTAAAAGCAAGAATATGTGTCAAAAGAGAGGAAGTTAGGGGCTGGGTTCACTCTGCTGCTGACCTAACACTGTGCCCTAGAGAAAGCCTCTAACCCAGCTGATTTGCAACATCACCAGGGGAACTTTCGAAAACACACAGATTTCTGGGATCTATTCCTGGAATTCAGGTCTAGAAATTTCCTTGAAACAAAACTGAAACCACCTGAGAAAGAATAGGAAATCTTACATTTTATGTTATGCAATTCTATTTTTTTTCTTCCAAGCATGTTTTACTTAAAATGTGCTTAGTCACTCAGTTGTGTCCAACTCATTACAACCCCATTGACTGTAGCCCACCAGGCTCCTCTGTCCGTGGAATTCTCCAGGCAAGAATACTGGAGTGGGCTGCCATGACTTCCTCCAGGGGATCTTCCTAAGCCAAGGATAGAACCTGCATCTCCTGAATTGGCAGGCGAATTCTTTACCACCTGGAAAGCTCTTTACTTAAAATAGTGACTTTTTAAACTATCTATCTATCTATCTAATATATATAAAGGTCTTATTACCTCCAGGACATGTAAATAAAAACGTAAGTGGGAAAAGTGGGTTTGTCAGGTGAGGGAAACCTCTCACTGAATTCTCTCGAATCTTGGGACTTTTGAGTCATCTGAGTGTAATAACCATTATAAATAAATAAAATTGGGGCAAATAATTATGCAGAAAGATGAAAATAAATGAAGGGTCACATGGTGATTGCCCTCATGAGTCCGTCTGAAGAACTGTGGAACGAAAGGACCTGACTCCAAGGCCCCGTCCAGGACAGTGGAGTTTGTTCCCCTAGTTGGGGACACAGGGAGGGGCCCCCAGTGGGGTCTGGGAGCCGGGCAGGGGCCCTGCTCACCACTGCTGGTCTCCTGGGGTGTGGCGTCCACAACCTGCCACCCATCAAAGCCTGAGGGCAGATCTGGCCTCTTCATCCAACAGTCGTTCCACACGTGGAAGTTCCTGGATGAACGTAGATGGAGGGCTCGGTGGGCTGCCTGCCTGGGGCCTCCCCAGCATCCCCGGCTCTCGGCATCCAGGCCCTGCGTCTCCGGTCACCAGCAGGGACAGGCAGCCCAGCCCAGCCCCAGCCTCACCAGACAGAATCATGGTTCAGGTGCTCCAGGGGCTTCATGTTCTCATCAAAGTAGATGTCCATGGTGAGGGACGTGTCTGTGTCGTGCGCGGAGTTGAAGTTGGTGACAGTACGGGTGGCCAGGCCTAGGCAGCGCAGCACTGTGGGGGGGCCAGGGCTGGGGTTCAGGGCCCCGGGCCAGGGCAGGGGTAGGGGGCAGGTGAGGCATGAGGCCAGGAATAGCAAGGGCGCAAGGGCAACTGGGGTTGCCAAGCTGGGTCAGGGGTCACTGGAGTCAGAAGTTCACCGAGCCAGGGAGTGTTGGGGGTTAGGGGAAGCCAGGTAACCTGGCTGGCCTGTGCCTGCCTGTCCCTTCTCCCTCCTCTCCTCTAGGCCTTTCTGGGTTGTTAACACTAATTAATGATAATTAAGGCCAGCCTGCCAGCCACCCCCGCCTGTCCCTGTACTGTAGCTGCAACTGGGCTGGGCTCACGAAGGTGGAGCCTAGCTTCCTCCCATCCTCCGTGTAGAGCCCAGGCGGTTCGCGTCCCATCCCTCCACTACCTGTGGTGGTCACACCGGCGAAGACCCAGCACTGGCCGAAGGGGACAGAGTTGCCGGTGCGTAGGTAGCTGAGAAGGATCTCCACGCTGCCCACCCATGCCGATGGGTTGGTGCCGCGGGAATAATCTCCAGACCAGTTCCCAATCAGGACCCCATTGTCATCCAAGGAGTTCACCTGTCCAGGACAGGAGGGGGTGGGGCAGAGATGGGGAAGAGGCTCAGGACCTGCCATGTGGCCCCCAGCCCAGCCCCTGCAACCATCCCTCACCCTGAAACGCTCAGGATTCGGAGGCAGCCTGAGTCTTGCCTGCCCCTCCCACAGCCCTCTGCCCCCCCATCCTGGTCTGACACAGGAATGTGAATCCTGGGTGTGCCAAGTTTGGGGTTTGGCTGTACATTCCACAAGAGCTGGAACTAGAGCCAGGAAGGGGAGGGTTAGGGGGCAGGTTGGGAGGGGAAATGAGTGAGATCCCTTCCCACCGTACCTTTTGCAAGGGCACGGACAGGGCTGGGATCCTGGAAGAATCAGAAATGGTAGGAGTGGGGGAGGGAGACAGCAGGCAGACACTCAGTAGGGCTCAGAGACTCAATCAAGGGAGCTCACCATGGCAGAGATGACCCGGGAGACACTGACGGGGTCCCCGCGGCCTCCATAGGGCATACCCCGCCGGTCCAGGATGTACAGGCAGGCGTCCAGCACCCCGTGGTCAAACTGGGGGGAGCCAGGGCAGAGGTGACCCTTAGGCTAGCACCTGCGCCCCCACCCCGCCTCACCTGCCTCTAGCGCCCCCGAGTGCNCTGGTAGCAGTGTCTGTCTTCAACATGCTCCGGAGGGCTTTCTGGAGGAGATAGGTTGATAGAGAGGAGGTGTGGCTGAGAGGACCCAGAACAGGAAGTGAGGGCTGTCCAACAGGAGAGAATCTTAGAAAATACCTCGAACTAGGGTCTTCTTTTATAGATGGGGAAATAGGCTCAGCAAGGCAAAGTGAATGCCAGGAGACGTCAGCCAGCCGGACACAGAGAGACTGGAAGGAACTAATCCTTACCAGTAGCTACTGAGCTCCAGCCATGCCGCTAGTCTAGCATGACTTCTCATTTGATCCTCCCAATCACCCTATAAGGTATACATCGTCCCCATATTACAAACAAGAACACCAGAGCCCAAAGGTGCAAGGAACTGGCCTAAGATGACATATCTAAGAAGCGATCAAGCTAGAATCAAGCCCTGGCTGGCCTCAGAATCCCTGCCTGCCACCTAGCCCACCCACTTCCTAGAGCGGGGACTGGAACTCGTGTCTCCTGGTGTCCTGTGACAGGCTCTTTCAATATCACAGGCGTCTCTGGGGTTAATAACTCAGGGGGCACTATTTACACAGATGATTGAGAGGGAGGGGTCTGGTCAGAGACTAGAAGAGGTAGGTAGGCTAGGGGAGGGCTATCTGACTCAGGGTGAGGAAGGAAGAAGCGGGATGCAGGGAGGGAAGAAGCAGCTGGAGGGGCAGGTGGGGGCCGCCTGGGGCCAGATTATTAAGTGGGAAGGGTGTGGAGGACCTGTTTGAGATCTAATTTTGTTTTTGACCACACCTCGGCATGCAAAACTTCCCCCACCAGGGACTGAACCTGCAGCCTTGGCAGTGGAAGTGAGGAGTCTTAACCACTGGACCACCAGGAGAGTCTGAGGAGATCTAATTTTTGCAGAAACATGTGTTGCAGAAAAGAGACTAGTAGGTTACACCATCAGTGATTATTTCTTAGGCTGGACTGGCTTATAGAAGCTGTTATCTCCTTTGAACCGACCTGAACCCTGATTTTTTTCCCATACCATACATATAACTCAGTGGAGCAATGAGAAGAACTTGGTAAAAGCAAGAATATGTGTCAAAAGAGAGGAAGTTAGGGGCTGGGTTCACTCTGCTGCTGACCTAACACTGTGCCCTAGAGAAAGCCTCTAACCCAGCTGATTTGCAACATCACCAGGGGAACTTTCGAAAACACACAGATTTCTGGGATCTATTCCTGGAATTCAGGTCTAGAAATTTCCTTGAAACAAAACTGAAACCACCTGAGAAAGAATAGGAAATCTTACATTTTATGTTATGCAATTCTATTTTTTTTCTTCCAAGCATGTTTTACTTAAAATGTGCTTAGTCACTCAGTTGTGTCCAACTCATTACAACCCCATTGACTGTAGCCCACCAGGCTCCTCTGTCCGTGGAATTCTCCAGGCAAGAATACTGGAGTGGGCTGCCATGACTTCCTCCAGGGGATCTTCCTAAGCCAAGGATAGAACCTGCATCTCCTGAATTGGCAGGCGAATTCTTTACCACCTGGAAAGCTCTTTACTTAAAATAGTGACTTTTTAAACTATCTATCTATCTATCTAATATATATAAAGGTCTTATTACCTCCAGGACATGTAAATAAAAACGTAAGTGGGAAAAGTGGGTTTGTCAGGTGAGGGAAACCTCTCACTGAATTCTCTCGAATCTTGGGACTTTTGAGTCATCTGAGTGTAATAACCATTATAAATAAATAAAATTGGGGCAAATAATTATGCAGAAAGATGAAAATAAATGAAGGGTCACATGGTGATTGCCCTCATGAGTCCGTCTGAAGAACTGTGGAACGAAAGGACCTGACTCCAAGGCCCCGTCCAGGACAGTGGAGTTTGTTCCCCTAGTTGGGGACACAGGGAGGGGCCCCCAGTGGGGTCTGGGAGCCGGGCAGGGGCCCTGCTCACCACTGCTGGTCTCCTGGGGTGTGGCGTCCACAACCTGCCACCCATCAAAGCCTGAGGGCAGATCTGGCCTCTTCATCCAACAGTCGTTCCACACGTGGAAGTTCCTGGATGAACGTAGATGGAGGGCTCGGTGGGCTGCCTGCCTGGGGCCTCCCCAGCATCCCCGGCTCTCGGCATCCAGGCCCTGCGTCTCCGGTCACCAGCAGGGACAGGCAGCCCAGCCCAGCCCCAGCCTCACCAGACAGAATCATGGTTCAGGTGCTCCAGGGGCTTCATGTTCTCATCAAAGTAGATGTCCATGGTGAGGGACGTGTCTGTGTCGTGCGCGGAGTTGAAGTTGGTGACAGTACGGGTGGCCAGGCCTAGGCAGCGCAGCACTGTGGGGGGGCCAGGGCTGGGGTTCAGGGCCCCGGGCCAGGGCAGGGGTAGGGGGCAGGTGAGGCATGAGGCCAGGAATAGCAAGGGCGCAAGGGCAACTGGGGTTGCCAAGCTGGGTCAGGGGTCACTGGAGTCAGAAGTTCACCGAGCCAGGGAGTGTTGGGGGTTAGGGGAAGCCAGGTAACCTGGCTGGCCTGTGCCTGCCTGTCCCTTCTCCCTCCTCTCCTCTAGGCCTTTCTGGGTTGTTAACACTAATTAATGATAATTAAGGCCAGCCTGCCAGCCACCCCCGCCTGTCCCTGTACTGTAGCTGCAACTGGGCTGGGCTCACGAAGGTGGAGCCTAGCTTCCTCCCATCCTCCGTGTAGAGCCCAGGCGGTTCGCGTCCCATCCCTCCACTACCTGTGGTGGTCACACCGGCGAAGACCCAGCACTGGCCGAAGGGGACAGAGTTGCCGGTGCGTAGGTAGCTGAGAAGGATCTCCACGCTGCCCACCCATGCCGATGGGTTGGTGCCGCGGGAATAATCTCCAGACCAGTTCCCAATCAGGACCCCATTGTCATCCAAGGAGTTCACCTGTCCAGGACAGGAGGGGGTGGGGCAGAGATGGGGAAGAGGCTCAGGACCTGCCATGTGGCCCCCAGCCCAGCCCCTGCAACCATCCCTCACCCTGAAACGCTCAGGATTCGGAGGCAGCCTGAGTCTTGCCTGCCCCTCCCACAGCCCTCTGCCCCCCCATCCTGGTCTGACACAGGAATGTGAATCCTGGGTGTGCCAAGTTTGGGGTTTGGCTGTACATTCCACAAGAGCTGGAACTAGAGCCAGGAAGGGGAGGGTTAGGGGGCAGGTTGGGAGGGGAAATGAGTGAGATCCCTTCCCACCGTACCTTTTGCAAGGGCACGGACAGGGCTGGGATCCTGGAAGAATCAGAAATGGTAGGAGTGGGGGAGGGAGACAGCAGGCAGACACTCAGTAGGGCTCAGAGACTCAATCAAGGGAGCTCACCATGGCAGAGATGACCCGGGAGACACTGACGGGGTCCCCGCGGCCTCCATAGGGCATACCCCGCCGGTCCAGGATGTACAGGCAGGCGTCCAGCACCCCGTGGTCAAACTGGGGGGAGCCAGGGCAGAGGTGACCCTTAGGCTAGCACCTGCGCCCCCACCCCGCCTCACCTGCCTCTAGCGCCCCCGAGTGCACGAGGCCCCAGCCAACCCTACCTGGCCGTAGTTCCAGGTCCGCTCGCCAATCTGCGCTTCTGTCCCATAGTAAATTCGCCCAGACTCATTAAGCACGTACTCCTGCCGCCAGTCCTCATGGTCCACATACACGATGTCCTCTGTGTCCCCAAAACACATATGCCTGGTCCCCTTCAGCCCTCTCCCTGAGTCCCACCTGCCCCTCGGCTGCTTCTGCAGGGCTCATGACTGCAGAGGAAGAGCAGGGACGCCTCTCTAGCCTGGCAGCACTGCTTCCAGGAAGGATGGAGCAAACAGGATAGGGGACAAGGGGAAAAGGGTGGCTGTCACCAGGGCCCTTCACCAGGAGAGGCAATGCGGCTCTGTGACCTTGGGCTGGTCACTTCTCTACATCCTGCATCGAGGTCCCCTCACCTGGACACTGGGAAGCTGGCTTCTCCTAGGGCTAGGCATCCAGGCACGTAGCCAGCTCTAGCAAAGGAAGCCCTACATGCCCTCCCCTCCTGTCCACATTTTGCTCCAGCAGCTCACCGGGGCACCAGGGATTGAAGAGGATGTAGATCTCGTTGCGGGGGTCAAAGGGCAGTTGGAACTCTCCAGCTTCGCAGCGTGTGCGGACGGTTAACTGGAACTTGCCGATGATGGCGTTGGGGGAGGTGTGGACCCGCAGGTTCAGATTCTGCCCACTGGATTTGGTCACCTGTGCCTTCCAGCCTCCACTGCCCCCCTTGCCCACCGGGATGATCACGTGGGTGCCCTTGCCCACCTCGGGATTGTTTCCTGCCGTGGGGGAAACACTGATTAGCTGCTGCAGCCCACTTGAAGCAGGGGGATGGAGCCCTGGACTCCTCTCAGCCCCACCCAGGATGTGTGTCCCAAGTTGGACAATTGCCTGGGCCAGATAGAGAATAGCTCTGTCCCCACCCGATGTCAGGGCAGAGCTCCAGTCCAACGTCCCAAACCTGTTCCCTCGCACTTAACTAGGAGGTGAGTAGAAGAGACCAGGTCACCGTCACCCTCTACCTGCCTGGGCGGGAGGAGCACAGCCGCCCTGTACCAGTCTAGGTGTCCCTGCCCCACATGAAAGCACAGTTCCTGCATGAAAGCCTGCCCGCTCTCTGGGGTTGCAGCTTCCAGAGCCCAAGGCATCCCTGCTGGAGGTGCTAAGGGTACCTGGGAAATTAGAGGCTGGGGTGGGCAAGGCTAGGCCGTAATCAAAGGGTACCAGGAGTCACCCGCCCCCGGCGGCAGCATAATCACCAGCCTAGGCAGTCAATGGCCACCAAGCAATGCAATGAGGCCATGGGGACAGAGAGACAGAGTTGGACAGACAGTGAAGTCACATCCTGGGGAAGGAGGGCAGACCCAGAAAGAAAGACACACAAAAGCAGCAACACTGGAGAGGATGCAACCATAAGGATTCAAAGGAAAAGTATCTTGAGACAAATTCTCCTGGAGGCTTGGAGAGGGTGAGCTTAGGAAATGAAAACAAGGAAGCCAAGACCCTCCCTTCGGGGGACATACTTACATGATTACACCTGCCTTAGCTGGCAGGGGCGAGGAGTGGGGTAAGGGAGGAGCCTAAAGACATCCTTGTGACCCTAATACCAGGGCTGGCAGCCCTGCTAACCAGCTCCCTACCCCTACTCCACCCTACCTGGGGTCTTCACCACCACCATCCCCGTCCCCCACTGCAGGTTCCACTGACCGATGCACAGCTCCAGGGCGACATGATCGGAGGACTCATAGGGACGAGACAGAAAGAGGACCATATGGAAAGGCTGCCCACGGCGGAGAATCAGCTCATCGTACTCGAATTCATCTGTGTGGTGCTCTCGGCGGTTCTGGTCTGAGCGTGCACTCAGCAGATCCACACCAGTGACCACCAGCATTCCCTCTGCAAGGCCACAGCTCTGGCTCAGTAAAGCCCCACAGGGCGTCTAGGCCCCCACCACTAGCCTCCCAGGCCCCCAGAGATGTCAGAATGAGCCTCAGGCCCAATTAAGGCATTTTGGCTCTCAGATAGCATGGCCGGGGGGGCCTCACCCCGGATGGTGCCATCTCCAGCTGCGTTCACAGCGCTGCCCCGGGAGCCAGGCCGGCGGGAGTCTGAGCCCCTGGAGTCAGGTCTTCGACTCCTGGAGCCAGACCCTCGACCTCCCCGGTCTCCACGGCGCTCAGGCCCCCAGTCATCGTCTTCTGTGTTTCTGCAAGAGCAGCAGCCACAGCAGCGAGCCCAGAAGGAACGGCCCCCGCGGCGAGAACGTCTGTCTGGCTCTGGTTCCGGCTCTGGAGAAGGTGTGGTGGGGGGCTGCCAGGGGTTTCCACCCCAGCGGCCGACATCCGAGCGAGGACCCCCTATGTGGAAGAGGCAAGGAGGCTCTGATCACTCACTCAGACCTCCTTTACCCCTACAGGATGCTCCAGTCAGCTCACTGAGAAACCCTCCATCCAGAGAGCTGATTCTGTCCCAGCCAGATGACAGATGATCTGACCCTGACCCTGAGATTCCCTCAGATCCACCCAGAGACCTTCCCCCAAAGACTCCTCTCACTCACCTAGAGAAACTTCCCACATCAGAGAGACAAGTCTTTTTCCCCCTCTCACCCTCACACGGACATCCTTCAAAGCAGATGCCCAATCCAGAAACCTGCTCCAGGACTCATCCCAGGAAACGAGCGCACGTTTGTCACAGCTTCGAGAGGCGGCAGCACAGACCATCCTGAGCCTGCTCCCCGCTGTCAGCTCCTCAGTCTGGAGATCCAATGCTGACAGCCTCAAGGACCCATTGCTTAGAAGGAATCCCCCACCCACTGCTCCCTGAATTAGATGAGTGACATTCACCACTGGGGGTCCTGGCATTTCCCCACGGGTCAAACATCCATGAGGAGTTGCTGGGAGGGGTAGCGGGTGGAGGTGCCTGAAGTCAGGCTTCCCTGGCAGGGGATCTCTGGTCGCCAGAAGCCTCGCTGGGGCGGACGGGCTCTGGCTGGCCCGCACTCCACCTTGTTGAGATCTGACCTCGGCCCCCAGACGGCATCGCTGGGGTTCAGCATCGCAGTGCCCCGTCGGAGCCCCTCACCTGATGAAGGTGTTGGCGACGGCATCTCTGAGTCCCGCGGCGGAGGTGGAGCAGGTCGGGACCGATGGGACGGGACGGACTCCGCCGCACGAATGGAAAGCGTGGGGGCGGGCCGGNATAATTGAATATTTTCTTAACTTTGCAATGACTACCCATTCTCCTAGGATCACACCAAACTTAAAATACTAACAACTTAATTTTATTCTTCAGTGTTGATTTCCAGTGCTGAGTTTTTAATTTTTAAGATATTGAAATATTTCACAGATTGTGCAGATACTATTCTTAAATGAGTACACTTTTATGCCCCCCAGAGAAAAATGTAATAATTGTTATTTAGCAACAGACCTGATTTCAATGTATATGAGTAACCATGGGGAAGTATCAGTATTTACTATTAGAGTATATAAAAATTGTATATTATATATATATATATATATATCATATATATGTATAATTTTTCAAGTCCCTTTGAATATTTTGAAAGAAAATATTGAAGAGTTGTAAAAGTCCCTGGATATTTTCACATATGTGTCATTTCTGAAATCTAATCAGGACAGTTAATATTTGCTATCTCTGTTCTTAATCTATGAAATAACATTTTTTAAAAAGCAAGTGTTTTTAATAGTCTATGAACCAGGCTATTCTTTCAGAAGGTCTCTTTCCTCTCATTAAAAGTACTTAGCAGCAAAGGGAACCTCTTTTGTATTCTCATTTTCCCTTATTTCTTTGTTTCCTCAGTGTTTTGACATAATGCATTTTCTTAGTCCTCTTGGTAGCTAAAAACAGCTCAGCTTTCAAAAGCAATAGAATATGAAATTATTTTAAGCCTCACAAACACAACTTTTTATGTCTTCTACAAGTGAACTTTGCTGGTTAGAGAAATAAAACAATCTATTTCCTTATCTTCTCTCATCTTTTCCAGATCCAAATTTATTAAATCCAGCTTTCCTGAACATAAATCAGTACAATGTTGGATATTATTTATTGTCAATAACAAAGTGGAGTGTGTGGTATGACATAAGATGTGATCAGAAGACATAGTTGACATTTGAACATGAGGCTTCCTGCCTCATGGAGGGCTGTACAGGGTGTCAGAGCAGGATATAGAAATTACAGAACCAATGACATGTACTGGAGTACTATCAGGAAAGATAGAATCATCAATTCAGATTTTAATAGAAAAGTAGAATTTTGATTTCAGACATAAGATTCACTACTGTTTGGTCACAGAATTGAATTTTCCCTTGGAGAGTTGGTTCATTTATTCTGATGTATTCTCCTTCCCTGCAAGAGACCCAGAGTCATGTTCCTGAGATGCCAAGGCTGTATCTGAGAGATCAGGACAGGGCATGGAGGGTGCGAAGCTGGTTTAGTTTTTGTTTCTACAGAGTGGGAATGGAATGATCAGCTTTTAATCTGTTATTTTACAGATGTCACTAATTTTTTGTCTGATTTAAATGGTACTTATTTCAAGCTCGGTGCTCCTGTGTGTGTGTGTGTGTGTGTGTGTGTGTGTGCATGCCCATGAGTGTGTGGTGCACATGTGTGTACATGCATGTGTGCATGTACAAAGAGAGTCAGAATCAGCTCTCACACATCCTGAAGCCTGACATCCAGAGGAAATCATTGCCATAGGAAGATCATCACAGCGGTCAGTTTGCTCAGAGTTACACACTTAAGATGTTAGTTTTAGATGAAAGCAAATACAAATGCAAAATTTTAAAGATGTACTAAACATGCAAATTCATCATGAGATTGTTATAAATATCTGCTCGACTAAAAAGTGGCTGAGAGTTATCATACTGCATCTACCCTTCTCCATAATACTAAGCACCCCTGAGTAATTTCAGTACCTCCCCAACAGATTTTATCCTGACTCACTCTAGTTTTAAAAATTGATCTCTTTTGCATAAACTCTGCTTCAAGTGTCCCCATGAACACATCTCAATGACTTTTACTCTAATTGCAATGTGAAAAGTTCCAATTAGTACGTTTGCTGCTGTTGAACTGTAAAGATTTTTATTTTCAAAAGAGTATGAATAACAAATGACAATTAAGGTACTTACAATGGCCCTTGTTCTGAGCCCCCAACTCTGGTGCAGCCTCAGGGATCCTCTTTCCCCTTCTTCTGGGGAGATGCTTTGTTGACATTTTCTCATCAAGTCCTGGGCTTTTAACTCAGCTATTACACTGAGATGCGACTTCCTTGTGGTTCTAGATTCTTACCAGGAGTTGAGTTACTCATAGTCTCAGGAACATTTCACAGGTTCTTTCCCCATAACTGATATCAGCTCCACTGCTGTGAGACCCAGCTCCACTTGAATCCCATGTTATCTCAGCAAACTCCATCATCCTAGAATTACCATTTCGAGGAGATTTGCTGTCAACTTTCCAAGCCTTTTTGAAATGCTTCAGAAATCTACATTCCGTAAAAAAACAAAACAGAGAAACAAAAAAAACAACAATGTGTATGCTGCCTCTGAGGTCAGGAAGACATGAATTGTGTGGAAGCACGTGTCCCAGGCTGACAACATGTCTTCAGCCGAGTGTGCCTCAATCACTGAGGTGCCACTTACATGGGGCATCTGTTACAAGCCACAGCATAGATGGCTTCCTTTATATCTAGCAGTGTCTTCATGCCACACACCTGGTAACCATCCTTATCTTTATCCCAAAGTAAAAATAAACAGTATCTGGTATGTGATGAACTGTGTCCCCACAAACTCATATATTGAAGCAGTGACCCCCAATATCTTGGAATGTGAGTGTACTTGTAGACTAGGTCTTGAAAGAGATGGTGGTGGTATTCAGGTGCTCAGTCACGTCCAGTTTGTGACCCCAGGCACTGGAGCCCACCAGGCTCCTCTGTCCATGGAATTACCTCCAGGCAAGAGTACTGCAGTGGGTTGCCCTTTCCTCCTTCAAGGGATCTTCCCGACCCAGGGACTGAAGCCACATCTCTGTGTCTCCTGCATTGGCAGGCAGATTCTTTAGCACTAGGGCCACCTGGGAGGCTCTGTGAAAGAGAAGTTTAAATTAGATCATGAGGGTGGGCCCTAATCTCATAGCAGCTGTGTGTGCTTTTGAGAAAAGTAAGCTAAGACACACACAGGGAAGACCATGTGAAGACCCAAGGGTGCTTTGGACATTTGCACACCAAAGAGAGAGGGTGAGGAGACAGCTATCCTGCTGACACCTTCATCTTGGGTTTCTTACATTCAGGACTCTGAGAAAACACATTTCTGTGGTTTAAGCCACCCAGTCTGTGGTACTTCACTCCGGCTGCCCTAGGAAACTAAAATGGCTTCTCAGTGGCTAACTGGAACAGCTTGCACTCTGACCTGGGACCCCGTCTCTGCACCTGGCTCTGTTCTTTTCATTGGGTTTCTGCTTGAGCTACACTAAGGACCAACCACCAAAGATCACTGCAACAAAAACAGTCTTAGAGAGAATCTTAAGTAGGTATGATCTTTCATGTTTCATGTCTGATTTTTGCCTTCAAAATTTGTTTTCCCAAAAAGTAAATCAATATTCCTAAATGTGCACATTTTGTATTTACAAAAGGACTTTATGGTGGCTTAGACAATAAAGAATCCATCTGCAATGCTGAAGACCCAGGTTCCATCCCTGGATCAGGAAGATCCCCTGGAGAAGGGAATTGCACCCCACTCCAGTATTCTTGCCTGGAGAACTCCATGGACAATGGAGATGGAGACTGGCAGGCTACAGTCCATGGGGTCACAGAGAGTTGGACTTGACCGAGCAACTAACACTTATGGATCTAAGTCTCCTTATTTCAGCGTAAATATCCCAAACAAATATCTTTACTGATACTATTTCCTGGTCTGTATCTAATTTTACATTTTCTAAAATCATATCAAGCTTTACTTTTCCTTTGACAGTCAGACTTGGTTTCTCTAACCTTACTTGTTTGTGCAAGTCAGCATCACAGGCTCTAATGTCCGCTAAGCCAGCTTAGTTTGTGTCAATTGCCTCCAGAGTTTCCATGATATCTTTTCTTTCCCCTTTGGATTCCCATCATCACGTCCCCTGATATCTTGAATGATGGTGCTGTCTACCCACGATCCTCTTTCAGTGATTTGAATTCAGGGGAAATAGGTGGATGTTAAAGCTCTCCATAGTTTCTCAGAATCTTTTCACGTCTTCCCATCTTTCTTACGTAGAATTGAGACCAAAACATTGAAAATCTCCTTCTAACAAAACACTAAGCATTTACATAGCATTAACACCATGATTCAGGTCCTGTGACAAATGCTTTAATATGATTATTCTCCATTTTCCTGATGAGGAACCAAGAGTTAGAAGTTGAATGCATTTCCAAAGCCAACACAGGGGTCACATTTTGGAAATAATATGTAAGCCCAGGTCTGCCTGATTTTACCACTAAACTTAAACCATCTATATGGATTCTTTTTCAGAGATTCAGGATTTTTTTTTCATTTTTAATGACACTTATTATTTTCTTTCTAATTTTACAGCCAATACATATTCTTCACAGGCAAGTGGAAATACATTAAACCATAAGTAAAAATTAACCAGACTCTCCCCCGCCCAGAGATAACTATTTAACATTTTAATGTATTTCCTCTCAATTCATACATTTATATTTTATTTATTTAATACTTACTTATTAAAATTATTTGGCATATAGTTGCTTTGCACTGTTGTGTCAGTTTCTGTTGTACACCAAAGTGAAGCAGCCACAGTTATATATAGTAATATAGTCCCTTCTTAGTTCGTTTCCTTTCATTTAGGTCACATATTTACCTGCTATTCTATGTTAATTTCAAGTACACAACATAGTGATTCAATATTTCTCTGCATTGTAGAATGATCATCAGATGAGTCCAGTCTTTCACTGCACAGAGATTTTTACATTTTTATTGACTGTTTCCTATGCTCTATATTTCATTTCTGTGATATTTACTTTCATTTATTTTGTAACTGGCAATTTGTACATTCTAGTCTCTCTCACCTATTTCACCCCTTACCTTAACCCCCTCCCTTCTGGTGACCACCTGTTTACTCTCTGTGTATATGAGTCTGTTTCTGGTTTATCCTGTTTGTTCGCTTGTTGTTTAGATTCCATGTATAAGGAAATCACACAGTATTTGTTTTTCTCTGACTTATTTCACTTAACATCACACCCTTTAGGTCTATGTTGTCACAAATGGAAAGATTTCACTGTTTTGTTTTTTTTTTTAATAGCTGAGTAATATTCTGTTGTGTGTGAATACTGCTACTGCTACTGCTAAGTCACTTCAGTTGTGTCCGGCTCTGTGCGACCCCATAGATGGCAGCCCTCCAGGGTCCCCCATCCCTGGGATTCTCCAGGCAAGAACACTGGAGTGGGTTGCCATTTCCTTCTCTCCAAGAACAAAAGCTGCTGCTGCTGCTGCTAAGTTACTTCAGTTGTGTCCGATTCTGTGCAGCCCCATAGACAGCAGCCCACCAGGCTCTGCCATCCCTGGGATTCTAGATCTTCTTTATCCATTCATCCACTGACGGACACTTTGCTTCCATGTCTTGGCTATTGTAAATAATGCTGCCATAGTGTTTTCCCTGGTGGCTCAGATGGTAAAGAATCTGCCTTCAGTGTGAGAGACTTGGGTTTGACCCTTGGGTTGGGAAGATCCCCTGGAGGAGAGCATGAAAATCCACTCTAGTACAGTCCATGGGGTTGAAAAGAGTTGGACACAACTGAGCAACTACACAGAGTACCGCACAGCACACATGAACAGTAGGGGTACATGAATCTTTTCTCATTAGGGTTTTTGTTTCTTTGGATTGATGGTCAGGAGTGGAATTGCTGGATGCTAGGGTAGTTCGATTTGTAGTTTTTGAGGAACCTCCACACTGCTTTCTAGAATTTCCATTCCCACCAACAGTGCACGAAATCTCCCTTTTCTCCACATCCTCTCCAGTGTTTGCCTCTGAAACCCCAGTGCTCACTTCCCTAGGAGGACGGACTGGCTGGCAGGGACTCCTTATCACGTTTACAGGCTGAGACAGTATCAGCTGCACTTCTCACAGAGCAAGGCGGCTCTGAGCCGTGCACCACGTGCACAGCATTGAGTCCCCATCGGATCCCGAAGCTTCATTCTTGAGCTTTTACAAATAGAATTTTAAACTACCTATCCTGGAAACATAATTTATTCTGAAACAATTATCTTAACTTCAACATTTGGAACAATTATATGTAACTTTGAACACAAATTTTTAAATTTTATTCTGAGGTCAACCATGGAAAATGCATATCCCCATAAACGACTTATGAAGTCAAAAGTGGTTGAATCAAATTATCAGATGTTTTAAGATGCCATTTTCCACCTGATACACAGCAGTTCCATGTTTATATCACCATAACTGGTGACATATGATGACTGTCTTTTGTTGCACCACCTTGACAACCGGGAAGGCCACTTAGTGCAAGTTGTCACCTGTGACACCCCCATGGTGAGGCTGCTAGAGCTCCAGTGTGTTTTACTGACAGTTCATAGCTGCATACCAGTCGGCACTGCTTGGAGAGCTGGGAAATCATTTGTGTCTTTGTGGGCAAGACAGATTATCCATGCTAAGCTTGAAATGTTTAATTATGTATGATTAAATGAGGCTCGCTCTTTGTAATTTGCATGTTCACACCGTTTCAGCATTAAAAGAATATGTATGTGTATATATAGCAACAGCAGAGAGGAAAATTACCAATACAAGTAGGAAACCCAATGGAATATAGGCCAATTATATATCTAATAGCAAACATTAGCCTCCTCTATTTAGAAAAATTAATATACAATGTATTTATATTAAAAATAACTCCTCTGGTTCAAAATGCACCTACTCCACTGACTATATTTTTCAAAGATTACAGCAGAAATATCAGCTTAAATCTGTCTACTTTACAGTCTAGAACATGGTTAGGTAGATGTTTGTTCTTCTTACGGTGACCTTTCATGACTGGTCATTTAATTTGATCAGTTACAGAATGTTTTCTGCCAAAAACTCAGCCTCTTCTAAAATTTTGAAATTAGATGCAAATCAGAATCTAAATGTATGTAGTAAATGGTAGCATGGTATGATATAATGGTATGAAAGATAACCAAAGTATTCAGAAAAATGAAATGTAAAATCTTGACTCTCCTTTAAACTATGATTTTAAATCAAATTTGCTTGTGCCTAATGCAATTCAGAGCCTATATTTGTTTAGCAATATATGCAGAGAGAGAAGTCAGAGCACCCAGGAGAAACGAATACCAGCCTCATATTGAGCAGAAAAAAAAAAAAAAATATATATATATATATATACATATATCTTAAGCTTGGTTTCTACTCTAAAAATCTGCTTCATAGCACTTCTAACTTTTTGAGGAGGCAAAATTATGGGGATCACCACCACCACGCAGCTCCAGCCTTGGGACTCTCAGTGCTCAGACAACCCTCCCTCAGTTGCTTTTACCCATCACTCAGGGGAGCATATGATGCGGGGTGCACTTGGCTTCCAAGAATGCAGCAAGGACCATGATAATATAACCCTCATTTTAGTCATATGTGTTTATAGTTGACAGAGGTTTTAAAAATTGAATCCACATAGAGAAGATACCTCACAATCTTGTGTACGAGCTGGAGGTATTGGGAATAACCCTGCTGTCAAATCACAAAGAAGGCTGGGTTTGCCAAGGCTGGCAGTGGAGGCCAAGGTCAGGATGGCCATGAGGGAAGTTGCAGCCCTGGGGAGCTGTGCACGCCTGGAGATGTGCTCTGCTCTGCATTACCTAAAGCTGCATCTTCAAGGATCAGTCAGGACTTTCTTTTATCTATTTTTAACGAGACAACCTATTTCCTACCGTGCAGATGTCATGATTGGGGCCTCCAAGGTGGCTCAGTAGTAAAGAATCCGCCTGCAATGCAGGAGACATGGGTTTGATTCCTGGGTTGGGAAGATCTGCTGGGGAAAGAAATGGCAACCCACTCCAGTATTCGTGCCTGGGAATCCCGTGGACAGAGGAGCCTGGTGGGCTACAATCCATGGGGTCGCAAAAGAGTCAGATAAAACTGAGCAACAACAACAAGCAAACAACAACAAGGAAAGAGACTCACCAGGACAGAGGTTCTGCTCGTGCAGTGGGCACTGTGCTCATAACGGGACCAGAAGAGTCTGGGCAGTGACAAATTTTGGAGAAGAAATCAACTGTCCTTTCTTAGATGTAAAATCTCAGAATTAATTTTGTTTTTAATCACTGAAATCTAAGTAAAGTGTTAGAAGTTAAAATGGCCTTTGAAATATCACATACTTGAAGTTCTAGTATAATTTTTTTCACTGTTTCTAAAAGAATTAGGCAGCACTTCATAACTTTATATTTCAAATTGACTGAAAAAATATTGAACTAATTTGTTTCCAAAGAGATTTTGTAAAAAAAAAAAACAAAAAACCCCCCTGATGTTAGTATCAAATGGTCATCATGAAAATATGTCAAAATGTGTTTCCTATTTATGCCATTCTCATCTGCTATGGTTTGTTTACACAGGCTTGTCTCATCACTTTAAAATGGAGTAATTAGAGTGAAGCACGACTCTTGAGATTGCATTTCCTTTTTTCCCCAAACTCCTAGATGTGTGTAAACCCTTCAACAGCAGCACTTATCTTCTGAAGATAATTAGGTACATTTACTTTTCAAGAGATGGTATAGAATTGAGAAAAATGTGTTCAATTAATAAAAAAATGTATTATTTGCTTAGTATAATATACTGTACTATGAACTGGTCACATGAATCTAAGATGAAGACTGCAAAATATCCTACAGCAATGGTTTCCAACCTGGCTGAATACCCCAGGGACACACAAAATGACTACGAGTAACAGGAAATACATATAGTTATGTATTTATTCTACCAGATCCATGGATGTTTTATTATCCACAAAATGTACTAGCATGGTAGTCCATTTATAAGATGTACATAGAACATCAGTGCTCAGGAAAGTGTTTTATTGATAAAACTGTGCCGTTGGAAGTCTTTAGGAAAGAGGTCCTGTCCTAAGACACCAATGATGGTAGAACGTGTTTTCACATTCTTGAGCTTCATCCCTGATAAGGGGCTCTCAGTCTGGCCAGATGGTCACCTACTATTTGTCTGGGCTCTGCAAACATCCAGATATCTGCAGGTATACAGAGGTTTCCTGCTCGCCTAAGGAAAAGTCATAAAATTCTGACTCATTAAGAAATTGCCAGAAGATCTCATATAGATCACCTTTTCATCTTAATCTTCTTATTGATGATACCAGAAAATTGAAATTAATATCATGCCAAATAAATGACTATAGAGCGAGGGACTCTTTTTAGACTCCCTGAAGTTCGCCTCACCTTCAGCTCCACTGCTTCAACTTTCTGAACCAGAAGGAAGAATTCCTAACCTCGCCCTTGAAGATTCCACAATGTGAGACTGAGCGCTTCATGCTTTCTTTGCACATATGTGCACACACACGTGCACACAATTTAACATGAATTATAAGTGACACTATTCCTAACAGCATCATCATGTATACACACAGGAAACAAGTAAACCATCACAGGACACTACACGGTAAAGTGAATTCACTTTCCCCATGTTTATGGGAGATAGGTGGCAGAGATAAATTTAAATAATTCATTTGTTCAGCTTCCTGGAGGGAATAATTTTTAAAAACAGTGGAAATTTTTAACTCAATGGATTTTCAGTTTAATGTCGGAGAAATGTCAGAAACTAGATATTTGCATAACTTCTGGGATTCCCTTTAAATTAAAAGATTTTGGAAAATAATTAGAAATGTAATATATGCAACCTTATCTTGNTCTCATCTGCTATGGTTTGTTTACACAGGCTTGTCTCATCACTTTAAAATGGAGTAATTAGAGTGAAGCACGACTCTTGAGATTGCATTTCCTTTTTTCCCCAAACTCCTAGATGTGTGTAAACCCTTCAACAGCAGCACTTATCTTCTGAAGATAATTAGGTACATTTACTTTTCAAGAGATGGTATAGAATTGAGAAAAATGTGTTCAATTAATAAAAAAATGTATTATTTGCTTAGTATAATATACTGTACTATGAACTGGTCACATGAATCTAAGATGAAGACTGCAAAATATCCTACAGCAATGGTTTCCAACCTGGCTGAATACCCCAGGGACACACAAAATGACTACGAGTAACAGGAAATACATATAGTTATGTATTTATTCTACCAGATCCATGGATGTTTTATTATCCACAAAATGTACTAGCATGGTAGTCCATTTATAAGATGTACATAGAACATCAGTGCTCAGGAAAGTGTTTTATTGATAAAACTGTGCCGTTGGAAGTCTTCAGGAAAGAGGTCCTGTCCTAAGACACCAATGATGGTAGAACGTGTTTTCACATTCTTGAGCTTCATCCCTGATAAGGGGCTCTCAGTCTGGCCAGATGGTCACCTACTATTTGTCTGGGCTCTGCAAACATCCAGATATCTGCAGGTATACAGAGGTTTCCTGCTCGCCTAAGGAAAAGTCATAAAATTCTGACTCATTAAGAAATTGCCAGAAGATCTCATATAGATCACCTTTTCATCTTAATCTTCTTATTGATGATACCAGAAAATTGAAATTAATATCATGCCAAATAAATGACTATAGAGCGAGGGACTCTTTTTAGACTCCCTGAAGTTCGCCTCACCTTCAGCTCCACTGCTTCAACTTTCTGAACCAGAAGGAAGAATTCCTAACCTCGCCCTTGAAGATTCCACAATGTGAGACTGAGCGCTTCATGCTTTCTTTGCACATATGTGCACACACACGTGCACACAATTTAACATGAATTATAAGTGACACTATTCCTAACAGCATCATCATGTATACACACAGGAAACAAGTAAACCATCACAGGACACTACACGGTAAAGTGAATTCACTTTCCCCATGTTTATGGGAGATAGGTGGCAGAGATAAATTTAAATAATTCATTTGTTCAGCTTCCTGGAGGGAATAATTTTTAAAAACAGTGGAAATTTTTAACTCAATGGATTTTCAGTTTAATGTCGGAGAAATGTCAGAAACTAGATATTTGCATAACTTCTGGGATTCCCTTTAAATTAAAAGATTTTGGAAAATAATTAGAAATGTAATATATGCAACCTTATCTTGTCTTAAAGCATCCAGTATGTGAACAAAGCTCAGAACCATAAATGTTAACAGAGTGAAACCTTCACAGAACAGTCATGTCTATGAAAAGTGTATTTACAAGGCACGGTGGCAAGGATTTCCATAGCATGATTTATGAAATCATAATGAAGTACCTACTTCATAACATGGCTGTAAAACTAAGTAGGGAGGCATTACTCTATTTTATGGAAAATAAAGTAATTTAGATGAACTTCAAATTTCATTTCAAATGCCATAACTCTTCCTATGATTTATTAAAAATGCCATATTCCCGTCTCTGTGATTTGTTAAAGGTGCCATCTTCCTGTCTTCAGTCAATCCGCATATCTATGTTTCATCACCAAGTATCAACGCTTGAAAAATACCACTCAGGATCATTTTCCATTGAAAGGTTTATTCCTGACCTTTCTTGTATAATATCTGTAAGATGTAACTAATACTTGGTAAATGAATGTGTCATTCTCCATGACATCTGGGGAACAACTGATCCAAGTGACACTTGGGAGATGCTTTCAATCAGTCTGTCCCGTGGACCACACCATCACCACTATGTATTGGGCAAATACCATAGTTGTTTCTCTATTTACCTCTGTCCTTGAAATGTTTATATGTTGGTGAGTATTTCTGCTTCACCTTCATCTTTGATGAACTTTGTCCAGGCGGGTCATTCAGAACCCAGTCAGCAGAGGAAATTTCCTCCGATGCCAGGAGGGAGAACTCTGGACCTTCCACCATAAAGTCGGAACCCGGGGATGAGCCACAAGAGCTGGTTGACAGCATATGGCTGTCCACTAATTCACTGCTGATAAGAAGCAGTTTTCTTGTTGTGATCAGATAAAGTACAATGACTGCAGCCATGAAATTAAAAGACAGTTGCTCCTTGGAAGAAAAACTATGACAAACCTAGACAGAATACTAAAAAGCAGAGACATCACTTTGCCAACCAAGGTCTGTATAGTCAAAACTATGCTTTTTTCCAGTAGTCATGTACGAATGTGAGAGTTGAACCATAAAGAAGGCTGAGTGACCAAGACTTGATGCTTTCAAACTATGGTGATAGAGAAGTCTCTTAGAGTTCCCTGGACAGCAAGGAGATCAAACCAGTCACTCCTAAAGGAAATTAAGCCTGAATATTCATTGAAAGGAGTGATGCTAAAGCAGAAGCTCCAATATTTTTGCCACCTGATGTGAAGAGCTGATTCACTGGAATCTGATGCTGGGAAAGATTGAAGGTAGGAGGAGAAGGGAGTGACAGAGGATGAGATGGTTGGATGTTATCATTGACTCAATGGATATGAATTTGAGCAAACTCCAGGAAATAGTGAAGGACAGGGAAGCCTGGCATGCCGCAGTTCATGGGGTTGCAAAGTATCAGAGATGGGTTATTGACTGAACAACAAGATTTTATGGAGGTAGTGGATAAGAAAGCAGTAGTATCTTGCCAGAGCAGTGGGAGCTTACAAGTTCTGAACAGAGTTGGTATCCTGTATCCTGCCAGTTTGTCTTTGGTTTGGGGGGACATGAAAAACTTCCAAGTCCATCTCCATTGATGTGATTAGTGATGATCAGAAAGCAAGAATCTCAGGAATCGAGGAAGATAAATGTGTCTCTTAGATGAAAGCTCAGAGCTTGGTTTCTAGATGTTTCTCATTCTGGGCCAGGTGACCACAGGCCAGTGGACCCAATTAAACCATTTCTCCAGTGTGGTTCCAGGCTTTACTCCCAGTAGGAAATCTTCTAAACCTGATTCCCTGGCCTTTTGAGGGAATCTGAGCTGCGTAAGATTCTTTAAAAAGTTCCTTTTATGTTTAAAGTTTTACTCTTGTTTGTGAACTAGCTGTGGTGGATAAGAAGCCCATGGAGGCAGGTGTAGAGGCTGAAAGATTTCCTAAGATGGAAGGACCCAGGTCACCAGGTGTGTTTGCTGGGAGCAGCAGGAGGAGCTGGTGGAGGCCCTGTAAACCCCTTACACTGTTACCATTGTCTGAAGCCTGGGCATGTGGATACGGCATCCCCACACCTGGTGGGGAAGGATGAAGCACCGAGGCCTGGGTCTCCTGGGATGCGGGCCATGGCCATCAGCACAGGGTGGAGGAGTCTCCCCCGCCTTGGGGCCATCACTCTGGGCCTCTCTCCAGGGCAGGTCAACCCCTCCTGATGTGATGTCAAGAAAATATTGGTCTTTGTGCCCAGCTCCTGACCTGGAGCTTCCGTAACTCTTGAAGTTTCCAGAGTGGTGAGGGTGTAGTCTGTGGGTTAATGAGCTGTCTGGTGGCCAGTGGCCCCACAGAATGGAGTAGGTCACCAGAAAGTCAAGGCTTGATTAGAAGTTTGGAGTTTCAGCCCTACCCCTGATCTCCAGGTAGGAGACAGGGACTGAGAGCAAATCAATCCATAAAGGCCAGTGTTTTCAACAATCACATCTACACAGTGAAGTCTCCATAGAAACCCCTCAGCAGTGGAGTTGACCAGTTCTCAGTTGGCAAACACACCCACGGGACAGGAGGCTGGCCTACCAGCCCCCAGGGACAGAAGCCCCTGCTCTGAGCATCTGCAGGAACTGCCCCCTTGGCTGCTAATCTGCAGTCATGCCACATAAGTGAAGGGTCTTCCTAAACTGTGTGCGTCTTTCTAGACAGTTTCCAAGCCTGAAGGGGAAGTTTGGAAGCCCTGGTTGACAGCTGATTTGTCTGAAGTGCAGATGGCAACTTAAGGCTTTGGATTGGAGTTTGAAGTAGGGCAGTCCTGCAAAACTGAGCCTTTAATGTCTGGGGTCAGCAGTGATAGAATTGAATTGCAGAACACCAAGCTGCTGTCCAGAGAGCTGGAGAGCTGGCCTGAGTGAGAAACACTCCCATATATATGAAGTGCCACAAAACCATCGTTAGTTAAGTGGCTCATACAGACCTTGGAGGTTATTATTCACAACAGCCAGAGAAATGCTCTCTGTGCTGGGTGCTGTGGTCAGATGGCATCAGCGAGGCGAGAAGGTCCTTTTACCCCAGCCAGCGTCACTGCCAGTGTCTGCACCGGACTAGACACCCTGAGGGGAGAAGCGAGCTTGCGGCAGAGAGCTCAGAGCTCAGCTGTTCCCTGATGCATAGGGAGTGAAAGGGAATCAGAACAGAAAGTACAGGTGTGGTGGGCGTGTTCTGGGAAGAACAGGTGTGGTGGGAATGTTCTCCCTGCAAGACCGGAGAGTTGCTGTTATGTCAAGAGGGGTCGACACCAAATAACCTCGTGTCCACCTTGGTGGGGAGACTTCAGGGGGATTATTCTCCTGAAATCAAGGAAGTTCCTTGTTGACTCTACAGCCTGAATCAGAATCCTGAGGTGTCCTGATAATGTAGTTTATGTTTGGAAGTTAGGATCTGTGTTGATTTCGAAACAGGGAACAATGAGGTTAATGGTTACATTTCATTATGATCCAAATTCAAGGTGCCTTGGATTTGATTTCAGGGATAGGTTTAAATAGAGAAGAGTTTCCAGTGCTTGCGGCTGAGAAATTGATGGGAAATGCACAGGTTCTCTCTGCAACTTGAGAGACTGGATCAGGGTCACAGCGGGGCTCACCACCTCTCAAGGGGCAGAAAAGATAATGACAATAATGATAAGAGTAATAATAGAAAACAAATGTGTTTGAAGCTGACTCTGTGCTGAGCACAGTTTTAAGTTCCCAACATACCAGAAGTCATTTCATTGTCATATCAATCTGTGGTGCAGGTACGACATGTGCCTCCATCTGATGGAGGAGACACTGAGGCCCACGGCTGGGAGGTGATGGAATCAGGGTCCCCCTGAGGAGTCTGTCTGGAGCGTGGACACTGGAAGTGCTGTGGAGCTCAGAGAACACACGCATGAAGATGGGACTGTAGGAAGTCCATGGGTTTTTCAAGGGCTAACCAGGTGAAGAGTCGAGGTTAAAAACATTCCTGGACCATGCTGAATTTTCATGACACTTGATTTCTAAATAGAAAGGTGATGATGGTGGAGAAAATAGCTGTGCCTCCATAACTGCAACTCACTTAAAGACATCAGATATGAGAAGGAGTTGGAGGTCAGTCTGTGCTGCTTGCCATACGGTCCTGAGGCTGGTCCAGGGGTGGAAAGAGATAGGTGGAGACCCCTGGCAGCTGTGTGCACTTGAGGGGAGGGGGGCCAGGCACCAGGTGGGGCCGCTCTCATCGCTGGGGGTGGCCAGTTGGCGCTCCTATGTAGACACACAGCCGAGCCTGACAGTCCCCTCACTGGAGGGTGGCATGGGTTTGGAACTGCAGTAGCTACTTAATCAAGACAAGGATCATGAGTGGAAACCCTTGATATCTGCAGAGAGTGTTTCTGACCACAGGATTTTTAAAAATTATGTTCATGAAAGAGAGGTATTGGTACTGAAATGAGCCAGCAGGGGCAGAATTAAACAGATATTTTTCATACACTGACGAAAATGGCTACCCACTCCAGTATCCTTGTCTTGAGAATTCCATTGTCAGAGGAGTCTGGCAGGCTATAGTCCAAAGGATTGCAAAGAGTTGGACACGACTAAGCATAAGTACCAAAGAGTTGGACATGACTGAGCACAAGTACCTAGTTTTCATACATTTCCAAACAAGGACTGAAACGTGAGAGAGGAAAACTCAGTATTGAGAAGAAGAGGGGGTTGGCAAAAAAGGGAGACCCTCCCCAAGTGGAGGAAATGGAAAGATGAGAGAAGTTGGAACTATTTTTTTATNTGTGAATGAGCGCTCCCCAAACTGTGACCCAGAGAATTCTGCTACCCGCTCCATGGTGACTGCTAAGGAGCTGGGGGAATGCGAGAGGCAGCCACCTGTCACTCCTCAAGGCAAACAAGGAAACAGGATTGGCCCCAGATAGCTGAGGTGCATATGAAAGGAATGAATTCAGTGAGCTTGCATATTCCATACACAGAATGTGACATTCCTTAACTTGATATCTGATCTTTGATGTTCAGACCGCCTGCTACCTTTGTTGCAAACTTGTATATAGTCTGACTCCACTTCCTGCCTCATTGGAGCAGTTTTCTCAGGGCTACTGAGATGCTGTCTCCTGGGCTCGGAGTCCCACCAAATAAACCCTTCCAACAAATAAAATAATTCTCTATTTTTAGGTTGTGACTAATTATTAGTCTACAGAGGTTCAGATTGCATCCCATCGGCAAGTTTATCCTCCAGGAAAGAGCAAGATGCTGAGTGTCCTCATCCTTGCTTTGCTAAGCTTTACGGGAGGGTTGAGGGTTAAACTTGGGTCTGAAGGTAGGGACTTGTACATGAACATTGGAAAAAAGAGAAAATGAATTGAGATGGCTAAGCTGGAGGGAACAGATGCTAGCACATACCTTAGACGACAAGCCTGAAGCTGTTGCCACTTCCCAGTATCAGAACAAAGCCACATGTGGCTGTAATGACGTGTCTGGTGTCATCTTAGATAGCTGGACATCATAGAT
>SJYV01010156.1:83406-97566 GCA_006410875.1 Neotragus pygmaeus | reverse complement strand
CAAGCTGCCTGGGGGTGGGGGTGGGGATTGTGACTGGGGCCACATATCACAGCAGAGGGCTCAACCAGACCACACAATGTGGAGGGCAGGGTCCCCCCTGCTGGACAACCTTGGCGCTAGAAGCCACCCTGGGCTTGGCTGGCTCATGGTTCTCAAGGGAAAGGCTGAGGTCCTGGGCATCTGACTTATCAGGGTGCAAGGAGCCACATTTAAATGGAGTTGTTGTAAAGGAGAATAAACCAGAGCCGCCGGCTCCCTGGGGCCCTGCAGCCACATCCACAGGGGCAATGCCATGCTGCCGTCTCCAGGATGTGAGTGCTTTCTGTCCTTGATTACAGAGCTCTGTCCCTACGTGAACTGCTGTCAGCTTCCAGCTCCTGGGCGTGAGGCCACTCCTGGGGAGAGGCAGGAGTTCCTTAAATCAAGAGGGCACTTTGACAGAGGTAGGGCCATTGAAATATGTACTTTTGGATTAAATTTAGCACGTGATTCAGACAGTAAAGAGTCTGCCTGCAATTCAGGAGACCTGGGTTCCATCCCTGGGTCGGGAGGGTCCCTTGGAGAAGGGAATGGTGACCCCACTGCAGTATTCTTGCCTGGGCAATCCCATAGACAGAGGAGCCTGGTGAGCTACACAGTCCACGGGGTTGCAAAAGTTGGACACTACTGAGTGACTAACACTTTCATATCTAATATGTGTTCAAATAATCTCATTCAGTCATCTGCAGATATGTAGATACAGAAAGAAAATGGTTTACATGCAGATTGGACATGATTTTAGCAATTTCAGATTTACAGCCTTACCAAAAAAATTAGTGTTTTTCAGCTGCCTTGTGCACATGTGAGTGAAAGTTGCTGAGTTGTGTCCGACTCTTTGCAACCCCATGGACTATATAGTCCATGGAATTCTCTAGGCCAGAATACTAGAGTGGGTAGCCTTTCCCTTCTCCAGGGTTTCTTCCCAACCTAGGGATCGATCCCAGGTCTCCCACACTGCAGGTAGATTCTTTACCAGCTGAGCCACAAGGAACGCCCTGTGTACATATGATTGACATGAATTTATTATACTGTAGAATTCCAATCCAACAGGTGGCATTTCAGATATTTGTCAAATAAACTAGCCAGCTTCAGAAGAAAACTAGAGCAAGTCAAAATTTATAGTTCTATAGTGCCATAGATACAGTATAAATCCATGGGAAAAAGTTATTCTATGAGGGCTGAATAGGATGGGGGTTATAAGAAGGAAACTCTCATTCCATTTACCTCTTAGCTCTGCTATAAGCCTGAGCTGGGAACTTCAGTTGCTCAAGTTTGAGAATAGCTCTTCATTTGCTACTCATAGCTTTGCAAGTAGCTGAACCTCAGCTTTAGTGTCAGTAAAGAGAGGATGATAGAACTCAGAGGAGTGCATGGCGTTTAGAAACAGCAGCAGACGCAGCTATTATTACTATTACAATATTAACAATAGCCATTCACCAACATCATGATGGTTGCCTTCCTGTGTCCAGGCAGCTGTGATGTGAAAATGCCTCACGTTAAGGAACTTTATAAGAACGTGGCCACTTCCTGGTAACCTACGCCTTGACAATTGATTCTTGTATCAGAAAGTAAGACTACTTCTTCCGAAGGTGAATAAATTCAGGTGTGTTGGTCCAACACAGGCACTGAGTGCAATGTTAAAGAGAATAAGCACATCTGAAAGGCAATAAACTTTCACAAGTCATTGAATTTAAATGTCAGTTAAATTACTTCACAGTGTACCTTGTACCAAAAGACGTGCTGCTTAAAAGATAATTAAAAGTCTGTAATGTGGATGGGGCCGCATCTCCCTCTCTAAGTAATTTAAACTGTATTAACTTGGATCTCAGCAGGAAGCACAGAGATAATCCCGGCGTGCTCTTATGCTCTTGGAGGCCTGCGAGCCTGCTGTGGCTTGTTTCTGATGTCAGTGTGTGTGTGTGTGTGTGTGTGTGTGTGTGTGTGTGCATCTCCTTCAGGGTGGCACTCTATTGTCTAGCAGGCACTGTGCTCAGGTAAGCATATGGCATCTGTATTCTCATATCAAGGCCACACAGAAGCCCTGTGATGGGAGCGTCCTATGCAGCTGGCGTCGCTAGGTGCTTCTGTGATGAGCTGTAACTTGAGCTATGGGAGGCACTTCTAAAGAACAGGTTGGGACCGTTCAGCCTTGTAAGTGCCCCTGGGAGATCACCTGGGAAATGCCCTTCTTAGTGGAGGTGTTTCTATAGACAAGGGAAACAATGTGAAAGACAAAACCCTACTATTTACTGAAAGCTATTCAGCAAAGACTTTTGGTGCAGGGGGATCACAGTGACTCTTTCAATTTGTTTTTTTCTAGAAGCTATCGGCTTAAAAATGGCTAAGGAAAGGAAGAAGAAATGACCATGTACATGATTTTCCTCCCTGCTTACACTTAGGATAGTTGCCTGACCCACGTGTTCTGAGTAAGGAACTGGTGATGTTTGATGGGCAGTCTTTAGCACACAGGGTTCCTTTTCCCCTTAGCTGAACCACAGACATCAATACCTTTAGTGGGCTTCCTAGTGGCACAGTGCCAGTGCAGGAGATGCAAGAGATGTGGGTTCGATTCCTGGGCCGGGAAGATACCCTGAAGAAGGAAATGGCAACTCACCCCAGGATTCTTGCCTGGGGAATCCCATGGGCAGAGGAGTCTGGTGGGCTAGTCAGTAGGCTCACCGGGAGTTGGACATGACTGTACACAAGCACGTGGCCAGAGACTCTGATAAGAGCTGTGATACTTTTATCAGAAAGAGGCATGTATATGCTCCCATTCAACTTACATGGCTCATAGGACCCCCCCGTGTTCAAACATTTCAAGGACCCACCTGATGTCTGTGTATAGCATTTAACATGTGTAGCCCCCTGCCTTTGTTCATCGAAACGAAAGCTAACCAAATTAGGAGTCATATCGACATTCATGTGACGGTTTGCATATTAAAGGTAAATGTTGATTAGAATGGAAGGTAGGTTAAGTGTAACTTCAGGGAACTAAATAATTAGACTTGACCAGCTGTTCTCTTGATGCTGAAATCAGGTACTTTGTGGTAATCGCTGTCAGAGTAAGCCCGAGAAGCACATTCTGAGCTTTTACAAAGGATACAGTTTCCCATTGCATCTTAGCAGTAAAGGGGACCAGACTGTGCTAGCCCAAATCATGCCAGGATGGCATGGCAATTCGTAAGAGGTGAGGGCAAGTGAGCAACAGTGACAGAGGAGGAACCCTGCCTGCCCCTGTGCTCAGTTGTGTCCAAGGGATTTTCTAGGCAAGAATACTGGAGTGGGTTGCCTTTTTCTTCTCCATGGGATCTTCCAGACTCAGAGATCAAACCCACATCTCTTTCTTCTACCTAAAAGCAGGGCATAAATTCCTCTTTGTGAAGGGGTCCTTCTCTACAGCAGAACAGAATAACTCATTCGAGGACACTGTTTGTCTCTGGACTCCTTGCTGACTTAAGTCTATAAGCAAACCTCCTGAAATAACTCTTATCTTCTATTAGCTATCCTCAAGAATTTCCTCCCACGATTCACCACCCCTTCACGCCACACCCCTCTTCCTCCTCCAGGCAGTCTCCATGATGTATTGTCCTTTGTTAAGAGGGAGTATCAGCTGCCAGAACTAAGGGCTTCTTTGGGGGGCTACTCCTTTTCTGTGGAGCCACCCACACACATGTAGAATAAGCCTTTTTGCTGTGAATCTGTCTCTTGCCAGTTTAAATAGCAGGCTCAGTCACTGAACCTAAGGAAGTTGAGGAGACTTGTTTTTCTTTCTCTACAGTAGCTGGATACAGTCCTTTCCCAGAAACATGAGACGATTAACAACACTGCATCTCTCCCTTCTGCCAGCTTGCCCCCTTTCCTGGTGCTTTCTCCCCTTTAAAAGTTAGCACAGACAGAATGCATTGATTTTATCTGTCTATCTTGTGGCCAATAGTGTAACCCCACTTCCATTCATCGAGTCCATTCACAGAAGACAGGTTGTTTTAGTCCTTCTTAGTTTCCTCATGTTTGAAGATTCCTGCTTCATTTAAAAAATGTTCAGTAATGATTAATTCAGCCAAGCTTTTGATGATTTTGCAGATAAAATCATGCTGACTAAGGTCAGATGGTTGAAAATTCTGTAAATTAATGTATCACCAGTTGATTTGCCTCTGGATTTAAATTAATAATTTGGGCAAAGTCATAAATTAAGTTTAAAATCCTAAATTTATTTTCCTAGTAGGGGTTATGTTAGATGTTTGTGTTTCCTCCCCTCCCTGGAGTTCAAATAAACTAACAGCTAAGGATCTGGATGAACCGTTTTGCCTGATTTAGCGCCATGATTTCTCACCAGCACCATGTGGGCTTCTGCAAGCCTTTTCTCTGTCCTCTCATGTCAAGAACTTGAAGGGTCTGAGCATCTGCCCTCCCTGAAGCTAAGTGAGCCTGCGCACTCAAAGGATGCTGGCCAAAGATTCAAGACTGGAGCCAGAAACCAGGGGCCTTTTACCCGGGACACAGCAAACAGAAGGAGCCTTGGGTTTGCATCCATTTCTCTTGTCCTTTTTCCCACAGGGATGCTGCAAGTGGTGGGGCTGCTGTACACACTTTACACGGGGCAAGTCTGTGTTACAGTGGAGAAACTCATGTGATCCCTAGTTCATAAAGAGGCTGCAAGCAAACCTGTTCAACTTCTGCCTCCTCAGGGGGACACTGTCTTGATTATCCTGGTCAGGAAATATCTTCCTTCCACCTGGAAGAAGGCACTCTGTCCCTCTGCATTCCATGGACATTTGCTGTGCAGACATCCTTGAAAAACTGAGGCAGGACAGAAGCTGTCACCAGATACGTAGCAGCTCCACAGAGAAACCCCCCATCCCAATACCTACTTTTCTTCCTCATAGTGGGCATGAAAGACACTTGCCTTTTAAACCAAAGGTGGGTGTGGGTAAGGAAGAAAGCATCACAATAATTCTTATAAAAATGTTCATTTTCTACCATCACTATGTTACTATGTTATAATTTTTAAACATACAAATTCATCCTCATGAATATTTCTATGTCACTTCTAATCCAAAGGGACTTCTATTCTAAATGATTTTGAATTTAACATGACAGCTTAGAGCAGACACTCATGCCCATTTTTTCTATTCCAAACCATTACTTATTTGTTGCATAAAAATTCAGAAATAAAATATGTGTATCAACATATATTTGTCTCCAAAACTGGGGTAGTATTAACTAGGCTTTAGATGGAAAGTAACTCTAATTGTTGGTATGAGACGTAGTGTCTCTCTTCTCTGTGCATGAATTCTAGGGTTTTCTACTAATTCTTGAAAAATATTTGCTTTTCTCTAGGTAGAATTCGTGGAGGCAAAATAGCAAATGTTGAGGACTCTATACAAAATTTCTACCCACGAGGCCAAAGGTCCTGAGGTGGAGATGGGAGTAGGTGCCTCACTTTGCTACATGGACTTGATTAGCTATGTTATTTTGCTTATTGGATCCTTGATTTGAGGGAACTTCCTAATAATGAAATGTAGCGTTACTAAAGTCTTAATTTCTTTCTGTAACTGGAGTAATTGCCATTGATCCATTTATTTTTCCTTGAATTCCTTTCTATTCACATCCTCTTGGCTATGTTTTGTGGCTGGGTGGGAAATGGTGGGGGGTGTATCAAGGCAGTGTGATTGCTCTCTCGCATGCACTGTCCTTCACTGGGAACCCAGGGCTGGCCCCGCTCCCTGTGGTCACTACAGACAGGTCTCTCCTCCACTGCTGCTGATTCTACACTCAGAGAAGTGCCCAACATTATTAGTTACCTATTTTTATATAGAACAGGGAAATACTCAATACTCCATAATGACCTTTATGGGAAAATAATCTAAATAAAAGGGGATATATGTATATGCATAACTGATTCACGTTCAGAGAAGCCTCAGCAAGAGAAGCCCCAAAGAAACGTAATGCCAAATAATGCTCAAAACTACTGCACAATTGCACTCATCTCACATGCTAGCAAAGTAATGCTCAAAGTTCTCCAAGCCAGGTTTCAACAGTATGTCAACCGTGAACTTGCAGATGTTCAAGCTGGACTTAGAAAAGGCAGAGGAACCAGAGATTAAATTGCCAACATCCGTTGGATCATCAAAAAATCAAGAAAGTTAAAGAAAAACATCTATTTCTGCTTTATTGACTATGCCAAAGCCTTTGACTGTATGGATCACAACAAACTGTGGAAAATCCTTAAAGAGATGGGAATACCAGACCACCTGACCTGCCTCCTGAGAAATCTGTATGCAGGTCAGGAAGCAGCAGTTAGAACTGGACATGAACAACAGACTGGTTCCAAATTGGGAAAAGAGTACGTCAAGGCTGAATACTGTGACATTGCTTATTTAACTTATATGCAGAGTACATAATGAGAAACGCTGGGCTAGAAGAAGCACAAGCTGGAATCAAGATTGCTGGGAGAAATATCAGTAACCTCAGATATGCAGATGACACACTCTTAAGGCACAAAGCGAAGAAGAACTAAAGAGCCTCTTATGAAAGTGAAAGAGGAGAGTGAAAAAGTTGGCTTAAAACTCAACATTCAGGAAACTAAGATCATGGCATCTGATCCCATCACTTCATGGCAAACAGATGGGGAAACAGTGATAAACTTTATTTATTTGGAGGGGCTCCAAAATCACTGCAGTTGGTACCTGCAGCCTTGAAATTAAAAGATGCTTGCTCCTTGGAAGGGAAGTTATGACCAAACTAGACAGCATATTAAAAAGCAGAGACATTACTTTGCCAACAAAGATCTATCTAATCAAAGCTATGGTTTTCCCAGNAATGCCAAATAATGCTCAAAACTACTGCACAATTGCACTCATCTCACATGCTAGCAAAGTAATGCTCAAAGTTCTCCAAGCCAGGTTTCAACAGTATGTCAACCGTGAACTTGCAGATGTTCAAGCTGGACTTAGAAAAGGCAGAGGAACCAGAGATTAAATTGCCAACATCCGTTGGATCATCAAAAAATCAAGAAAGTTAAAGAAAAACATCTATTTCTGCTTTATTGACTATGCCAAAGCCTTTGACTGTATGGATCACAACAAACTGTGGAAAATCCTTAAAGAGATGGGAATACCAGACCACCTGACCTGCCTCCTGAGAAATCTGTATGCAGGTCAGGAAGCAGCAGTTAGAACTGGACATGAACAACAGACTGGTTCCAAATTGGGAAAAGAGTACGTCAAGGCTGAATACTGTGACATTGCTTATTTAACTTATATGCAGAGTACATAATGAGAAACGCTGGGCTAGAAGAAGCACAAGCTGGAATCAAGATTGCTGGGAGAAATATCAGTAACCTCAGATATGCAGATGACACACTCTTAAGGCACAAAGCGAAGAAGAACTAAAGAGCCTCTTATGAAAGTGAAAGAGGAGAGTGAAAAAGTTGGCTTAAAACTCAACATTCAGGAAACTAAGATCATGGCATCTGATCCCATCACTTCATGGCAAACAGATGGGGAAACAGTGATAAACTTTATTTATTTGGAGGGGCTCCAAAATCACTGCAGTTGGTACCTGCAGCCTTGAAATTAAAAGATGCTTGCTCCTTGGAAGGGAAGTTATGACCAAACTAGACAGCATATTAAAAAGCAGAGACATTACTTTGCCAACAAAGATCTATCTAATCAAAGCTATGGTTTTCCCAGTAGTCATGTATGGATGTGAGAGTTGGACTGTGAAGAAAGCTGAGTGCCAAAGAATTGATGCTTTTGAACTGTGGTGTTGGAGAAGACTCTTGAGAGTCCCTTGCACTGCAAGGAGATCCAACCAGTCCATACTAAAGGAAATCAGTCCCGAACATTCATTGGAAGGACTGATCTGAAGCTGAAATGCCAATACTTTGGCCACCTGATGTGAAGAACTGACTCATTTGAAAAGACTCTGATGCTGGGAAAGATTGAGGGCAGGAGAAGAAGGGGACAACAGAGGATAAGATGGCTGGATGGCATCACCAACTCAATGGACATGAGTTTGGACATGAGTTTGAGTAAACTCCGGGAGTTGGTGATGGAGGGAGGCTTGGCGTGCTGCAGTCCATGTGGTTGCAGAGTTTGACATGACTGAGTGACTGAACTGAACTGAACTGATTCACTTTACTCTACAACAGAAACTAACAACATTGTAAATCAACTGTCTCCAATAAAAGTTAGAAAGAGAAAAGTGCTGGCAAGCGGTCTGCAGAGAGAAGTCACCCAGTGTCATTTGCTAACTGGCTGCTGAATAAAGAGATGAAGGGACACAATGAGTGACTATCACAAGGAGCTGTTCTAGACTATTAGAATCTCACAAGAACCAGGGGCTGTTTAAATATAATAGGGTGCTGCTTATCGAGTCTTCCCAGGTGGCTCAGTGGTGAAGAATCCACCTGCCAATGCAGAACACTCAGGTTTGATTTCTGGGTCAGGAAAATCTTTTGGAGAAGGAAATGGCAACCCACTCCAGTATTCTTGTCTGGAAAATCTTATGGATAGAGGAGCCTTGAGGGCTACAGTCCCTGAAGTTGCAAGACCTGGACTCAACTTGACAGGAGCATGTACTTTCCTTATAAGGACAAACCCTGATTATTAACATCTTTGAAACTTGAGATGGCAGAGTATGCTCTTAGCACAATTTGGGAAAACATCAGAAGGCATAGACAAATTGT
Organism: Neotragus pygmaeus; assembly: GCA_006410875.1. NCBI lineage: Eukaryota > Metazoa > Chordata > Mammalia > Artiodactyla > Bovidae > Neotragus > Neotragus pygmaeus. The sequence goes on along the minus strand of SJYV01010156.1, from coordinate 88,838 downwards.
GCTTCGTACACAGACATCATTGCTGGTTATGGAATCTTTGTCTTGCTTTTTTCTGTATTTTTCAATGTAGAAGAGAAACTAGAAAGAGTAAGAAGAGAAGGATGAGGAGAGGAAGAAGAAGGAAAAAGCCACAACAGAATTATGAAAACGCAGAAGAGAAGAAGGGACTAGGAGCAAAAGTAAAGGAGGAAAGACAAAAATAAAATAAGATTGAAATATAAACTTCGGATATTACAGATGGTAAATAAAAATCAGCCAGAAATCTTAGTACAACTTTGAGAAATCAGGACTCCTCTTGAACATGACAATCTGTACTCAGAGGGAGAGAAGTAAAAAATTTTTCAACTAATCAAGAGTGTTAATAAAAACATAGAGATATAAAAACTTATAGAACATGCATTTGCTTGGCATGAAAATATTTCTCTGACTGTATTCATATACTGTAGTTTATATGTATAGCTTTTATAGAGAAATTATACTACTTAAACTACACACATACACTCTAAAATGAACTTTATTCCAAGATGATAACCACTTTTGGCCTTTATTCATAAGGTTCTGCAGTGCTAGGGGATGGCCGGGCTGGGTCGGTGTTAGCTGAGAGAACATAGCCCTATCAAACAACATTTCTTTCCCTCTAACTAGCTTGTCCTTTTTTCCTGGTTGGAAAAAGTTCAAAAGAGGACTAAAGGGTTCAAGGGCTCTGGACACCCAGATCTGGCAGAAACACACCATCACTTCTGGAGTTATTGATAACAGCAAATCCTGAAAAAATCTTGATTCAAGGGGTGGAGAAATAGATCCCAACTCCTCATGGAAACTGCAGAGTATCATTGCAAAGTATGGATACAGAGAGGCTATTGATTAAATCTGTGAATTCAGTCAATCCAATTGCTAGGTAAAGGTGGATGGATGTGCTTTATACCTGGGTGTGTTTCTGAACTGAAGATTGTCTGTGGTCTGTTGTGTAGACAGATTAGAACTCAGGCAACTCAGTTTGCCTACCTGCCAGAGGTGGGTTTCTTTATTTAAGAGATTATGACAGGGCAACAAATCAGTGTGAAAAGACAGCAATAGTTGTATACAATCCATAGTTATGGAAATCCTTCACAAATTTATATTTTTATATGTTGTCCTTGGCATTGTGTTTGGTTCCAATCATTATGGAAAATACGTATGTATTTTAGAAAAGAAAAAAAAAAGGCTTTTTGTTTACTTGTCTTTTCTTTTAAACTGTCTGCAATGAAAACCTGAGTGAGTTTATGTTTGGAATGATCTTACTTAAAATAGATCTGAACTTTCCATGGAGGAACTGAGGAGAGAACTGAAAAGTCATTCCATGCTCATCACCCAGAGAAGTGTGGCTGGAAATGTGCTTTCACCTCACTCAAGTGGCATTTTGGGGGTGATTTGACTTTTTTTTTTTGGTGTGTTCTAGCATGTACAGAACTCGCTTTTGGGGGACTGGGAGTAGACTTTGACAAGACAGATGGTTATCCTTGTGAATGGTTGAAAATTTAATATTACAAGAGGTGTGTAATGTGACAACACATATTAAGATGTGGAAAAAGAAAACAAACAAATATAAGCCCACAGAGAGAGTCTCAAGGACTTTAAATCAGGCTTCATCTCACATTGTAAACAGTGGGTCCTGGAGAGAAAAACAGCAAAGCAGCATTTATTAAATCACGTCCATGAGGTTCATGGTCAGTGATCTCCCCAGTGAGGCAGGGCAGTCAGGTAACTTCCTCTCTTACATTCTTGCTCTCTCTCACTCACAGACACGACATATACTATGAACCATAAAACAAGCAACTACTTTAAACCAGTATTTATATTTCTTTGGCTCTCCCACACACAAAATCATGCAAATAATAGGGAAGGTATATTCATGAAACTCTTAATATAAATAATATAAAAATATAAAAATCCAGTCTATGTCCTAAAATAAAGATAGGACCAATTATGTTACTTTCACATTATATAAAGCCTTTAAAAGTGAGGACAAAGATCTTATAACAACAGAATAAAATCTTACATATTTTATTACATATTAAAATCTTACAAACTGAGTATTAGTAACAATTGGAAGTAAGCTGTGATACTTTAACAGAGGTTGAGATGATACATTGAAACATGTTTAGGAGAAAAGACATTAAAATTGTGATGTAATTGGTAAGGATGTGCCAGGCTGTTTTCTTCATTCTTTCCTAGTTTTTCCATAGTCATTATACTTGCTGTTATAATAGTAGATGCATTTATAAATAAAAATAATTACATAACTATTCTTTATACAGAAGTAAAAATAACAAAAGCATAACAAATGCAGAGCAAAGAGAATTAGGGGAAGGTTGAAAATGAAATCTCTGCCTATGTTCTAACTTTTGTTTTCTCCAGACAATGAATAATTTTTGTAATTTTAAACATGAATATCCATCTAGCTAATTAGCTGAAGATTGTAATTATGGAAGCATATGAAGTGAAATCTCTCTAAAAATAAATCCTTATTAAACCTTGAAAATACACCTTTGATAGTTTCAAAATAAATGAGCACACTTTTTAAAAAAGCTATTGTTATAAAAAAAAAGTAACCACAGTGTTAAAGCTCTTACTCCTGTAAATAACAAATATTTTGCAGTTCTGAAGAACAAAGACATCATTTTGTTTACTGTTGTACTCTTAGCAATTATCACAGAGTTTCCACTGTTAATCAGTTACTAACTGTTTACAGAACACCCGCTGTGTGCTGGACACTGTTTTTCAGGAAGGGGACTCAGAAGGCACCAAGGTTTTGCTTCCCTGCTGTCCAAGTTATAGTAGGAAAGAAGAATCAATATGAAAAAAAAAACACTAATATGTTCCCAGAGCAGTACTTGTTATAGACCTTAAAACACCTTGATGAATGTTCAAAGAGACTAAAGGGAAAACTTGAACTAGCTGGTCAATGGAGGCCTCTTTGATCATGTGACCTCTGAGCTGAGACTTGATGGCAAAGAAGGAGCCAGACTTGTCAAGATCTGTGGCAGGGGAGTGGGTGGGGGAGTTGTAGTTCAGGTTGGGCGGTGTATTTCAGGCAGGACTGAGCTTGGTCAATACCAGGACTTGGGAAGAAGGTGACCAGGAGAAGGGAGTGGTTGATGAGAGCCACATCAGGCTGCCAAAGCAGGGTGTTGTCCCCAGGGCACTGGGAAACCCTGGGAGTGTCTGAGCACAGGCGTGACATGGAAGGATTCATGGCGTCAAAACTGCATTCCTGCTGCTGTGCAGAGAAGGTGTCCCAGGGAACCGCGGTCACCCTGAGATCAGTGAGTGGACTATGGCCTTTGGATAGATAAGAAATTACAGCACCTTGCTGCTACTGCTGCTGCTGCTAAGTTGCTTCAACCATGTCCAACTTTGTGCGACCCCAGAGACAGCAGCCCGCCAGGCTCCCCCGTCCCTGGGATTCTCCAGGAAAGAAAGAACACTGGAGTGGGTTGCCATTTCCTTCTCCAATGCATGAAAGTGAAAAGTGAAAGTGAAGTCGCTCAGTTGTGCCCAACTCCTAGCAACCTTGAGCCAGAGCAAAAAAAGTTATCCTAGAAGAAGGGGGTGGGTTGGAAATATTTTAGGAACAAAAGCAAAAGTCCTTGCTGATTGCTTGGACATGTCGGGGAGGGAGGACAAACACTGAGACGTGGGTTGTTGACTGTGAGCTTTAACTGAGTGTGGGGGTGGGGGGTGCATTTACTCCATGAAGACTGTGGTCAGAGAAACAGCTTTTCTGGGGTGATGACTCTGTGCTGATTCAGGCAGGTCACGTTTGAGATGTCTAGAAGCATTCAAGCTTCTAGACATCTCAAGAGATCTCAAATATGCAACTCATATCTCTGTATATTTGGAGCTCAGTGGATGGATTTAAGAGTCAATGTCATATAAGTGATATTAAGAGTGGTGGCATTTGAGACTGGATGAGATCACTTAAGCAGAGATGACAGAGTCAGAAGAGTCAAGACCCAAGAACTAAGTCACGTGAATTTCCAAAGTGAAGGGGTTTGAGCATGAAGGTACCGGCAGGGAAGACCAAGGAAGAACAGCCACAAGCATGAACAACTTCACAGCAGCTGGGGGTATTGAGTTTCAGGGATGTACTCACCAAGTGGGTGGAAGCATGCTCTGGAGTCTGGTAAGAGAGCTGAACACAGTGACGGCACAGTGGTGACTGATGGATTGGAAATAAAGCAAGCACTTGTGACTTTGACGGAGGAGTCTAATCAGATGGGTCCCAAAAGAAGGTAGTATAAGGAAAGGAGAAAGAAAAAAAAGCTGTAAATGAGACTCTCTAGGTAACATTTTCAAGACATTTTTCTGTAAATGATTGGGCACCAGCCAGAGGTATCAATGTCATATTTATTTATTCTTATCTACATATATAGACATATAGACACAAGCATGCACCATCACACACACACACTTTTTTTTTTTTAAAGGAAATTACTTGTATAAAACACAAGTGTGTGTGGGTACGCAGTCATGTCCATCTCTGCAACTCCATGGACTATATAGCCAGGATCCTCTGTCCCTGGGATTTCCCAGACTGAAATACTGGAGTGGGTTGCCATTTCCTTCTCTAGATCTTCCTGGCCCAGAGATTAAACCCATGTCTTCTGTATCTCCTGCATTGCAGCAGATCCTTCACCACTTGAGCCATCAGGGAAGCCCAGTTATGCCATTAAGGGTTCCCTTGTCAGTTTCTCCTGGGCCATCACGAGCCCCCCCACCGCCGCCGACGTCCCCCTCCACTGCCCAGAGAGCAGGGCTTGCTCTCCATGCTTATTAGAAAGAATGTATGTCACTGGCCAGTGTAAAAATATTTGCCGTTGTAAACAAGCTGAATCAGCAGGAGGCCCTTTAAAGATGGTTTTGTTTTTTGTCAGCAGTTAGGAACTTGCCACCATGGAGGACTTGATGATCTGTGGGTGATTTCCACAGCACTGAAAACCTGCCCTGCGATCTCTACATTTTTGTAACAATTCTATTTACATGGATGCACTTCGAATAAAGCTGTGTCCCCTGCTTGATGTGAATGAACAAGAAAGTCCTCCCAGGCACTGTTCTGTCTGTCCAAGAGGGGGGGATGGGCATGCGCCATACCTGGAGCCCCAGCCACAGGCTATCTATTAAGGCTACTAAGTAGGTTGCATTATTTCCATTTTGAAATGAAGTAGACTCAAAACAGTCTAGTAGCTTACCCACGTAGCAGAAAGTAGCATTCTTTTTGAGGCAAGTCAGACTGAACTTCCTGTTTTAAAGAGAAAGATAAAAAATAAAAAGCTCAGTGCTCAACCTACACTGTCTAAAATGAAGTCTCCCTTCCAGGCAGTTCCAGTTAATTTCCTGAGTTTTTCTGACCTCTCTTGTGACACCATTCCCTCCCCCCCCCCCCCCCCCAC